>QNTS01003583.1:38706-70518 GCA_003317085.1 Hucho hucho | reverse complement strand
TCAGAATTCGTTTTTCACCACAAAAAGGCTTTAATACAGACAGAAATACTCCTGTTTCATCATCTGTCCGGGTGGCTGGTCGCAGACAATCCCGCAGGTGAAGAAGCCGGATGTGGAGGTCCTGGGATTGCGTGGTTACACGTGGTCTGTGGTTGTGAGACCGTTGGACATACTGCCAACTTCTCTAAAATGACGTTGGAGGCGGCTTATGGTAGAGAAATTATCAATAAATATCTGGCAACATCTCTGGTGGACATTCCTGCAGTCAGCATGCCAATTGCACGCTCCCTCAAAACGTGAGACCTCTGTGTCGTTGTGTGACAACTGCATATTTGAGTGGCCTTTTATTGTCCCCAGCGGAAGGTGCACCTGTGTAATGATCATGCTGTTTAATCAGCTACTTGATATGCCACACCTGTCAGGTGGATGGATTATCTTGGCAGAAATGCTCACTAACAGGGATGTAAAGAAATGTGTGCACAACATTTGAGAGAAATAAGCTTTTTGTGTGTATGGAACATTTCTGGGATCTTTTATTTCAGCTCATGAAACACGGGTCCAACACTTTTTACATGTTCCGTTTATATTTTTTGTTCAATAGACAGTATATTGTCAGTATATAATGTCTATATTGTCAGTATATCATATCTATATTGTCAGTATATAATATCTTCTTTGATCCAAGATGAAATACAAAAGGCAACCAACAGCAACAATGTATTATTATATGAACATACAACAATTCAACATTTGCAGTACCTCTCTGCAAACAATGTGTTTTGCTCATGTCTCCCTATAATGTAATTAATCAATCAATATCTTGATATGTCAGTTTTCCCAAAAATGAGAGGGGGGGGGGGGGTAATGCAGCTTTATACTGCATATTATTGCTTATACTACAATTAATAATGCTTCATTGATCAAGTTTAAGGGTCGGTTTCCCGGACACAGATTAAGCGAAGTTCTGGACTAAAAACATGCTCGATGGAGAATCTCTATTGAAATAGATGTTTTAGTCCTGTACTAGGCTTAGTCTATGTCCGGGGAAACTGGCCCCAAGCATCTTAGTAAACTTTTTATAAACATGATTTGGCACATACTGTAGGCTATAAAGTGAGGTCGTGTATTGTCTTGCAACACAATCTTCTTAGATGTCATGTTGATCTAGGGGAATGGCTGCGAGAGTTTTTTTTTAAGGCTACAACAATTGCAACATCTGTGTCGATAAAACCAGATTTAACAACTCCCATCAAAACAGATGATTAAAACTATAAAGGTCCAACAGCATGATACAACCACCTCCATAGAATACACTGACTGTGCACGCTAAAGTCAGTTTAATTAAAAAGGTTCACATATTTTCCCCGTCTCTTCATGTCAGCATCACTGGAAAACAAGTGTTATCCAACCATAGAGTCCCAGGGCCAAGCCTCAGACCAGGGGGAGTGGGTACAACCTCAGACAGATTTGACCTTGCGTCTCTGGGTGACCCATAACAGGATGGAGACCAGGACTGTGGAGGCACCTAGAAGCCCGAACACCTGGATTATAGGAAACTTCCCCTGTCAACAATAGAGACGGACAACAACAATGTGACTCTGTGTTACCATAGCACTTACAACCACAAGGGGGTTTTGGTTGAAAGAGGCTGTGAGTTCCCTTGGCAATTAATTAACGCTCATTCTGTCTTCAACAATCAGAGATTGGATATGAATGAATGTTGTCGATGATAAAGTTAAAGCCATTGTCTTGACAATACTAATACATGGATGATGCAGTGTACTATCTGACCTCTCGAAGACACTTGTATCCATGGAAGTCGTCCACACAGCTACACTCAAAGAAGCCTGGACCGTACGCTGCACAGAGGGAGTTCTCAGGGCAATTCAACGCTGTAGAGGGGGGAAAGGGGAATACCTAGTTAGTTGTACAACTGAAATGTGTCTTCCATATTCAACCCAACCCCTCTGAATCAGAGAGGTGCGGGGGGGGGGGCTGCATTAATCGACATCCACGTCTTCGGCGCCCGGGGAACATTGGGTTAACTACCTTGCTCAGAAGCAATGTTATGGGGGACAAGCATAGTCTCTAAGATACTTTATCAACAGATATTATGACAGTAACGATCCACAATGCCAACTATAATATTGATGCCAGATCACTGTATTCAGAATCACAGCTAAGTTGACGCGGACATTTTAAATTTTCCAAAGTGAGTTTAAAGGGGACAATCTGTAATTGGCACATACATTTTTTGGGGGGACTTCTTAAATGAATGACATATAGCTACTGATTATTGAAGAATATAACTTATAAATGCCTCATGAGCTTTGTTCAACTTTGGCCCCCATTAGAACAAAGTATATGTTGTTTTTTTTTACTCCATTGATAGTAATTGCAAACAAACACTGTATTGCCTCAAAACGTGATTAAAACTATCATGTTGATATCATGGATGGTCAGTCATTCCATCCATAGCTATGTCTATGAATTTGAGAGTGGTTACATTTCCCCAGCCCTATCCTTCTATTTACCAAAACAGTGGTGGGGTGTCCACTTTGGGTTTTTTTTGTCCTTTAAACTACTAGGCTACTTCTTCATTAAAACACAACAAGGATGACGCAGGAGCAACAACAACAAAAAACAACTAAACTTGACAGTGACTTACACAGATGTCCAGTCAGGTTGCAAATGTCCTTCTGTCCTTCGCAGTGACGTGTGTCCCCTTGGACCTCCACTTTATTCCATGATGCATTGCCTCCTGGACAGGCCAGGTTGACAGGCAGAATCCTTACAGGAAGGAAACAGAGGCTCATTAAAAATGTGTGAATTCTATTCTAATAAGGGAACTGATTTGACGTTAAAATGTGCGGCGAGTTGTACTTACAGGGTATCCAACTGGACGAAGCCTTGAAACAGGGAATTGTTCAGGTTAACTATGGGGTTCAGTGAGATATCTCTGTGGAACAAGAGCAAAAGAGAGAGTACCACAGGCTATATAAAGAAAATAGGAGCAAACTGATCATGTTTGTAGCCTAAATGTAAACGGTCTCTGTTTAACATACATCATTGCAGCTGTTGATGCCTCTTGAAGGTCCTCGACATGACTTAGAGAACAGTTTGATAGGTCCAACCTGAGTGTAAAAACAGAGTGGGATAAATAGCGTTTAGGGGAAAAGTCACAAATAAACAACATAATGCCAACATAATGACAACGAGACATTGGCTACAAGACAAGTAATCCGTTGGTATATTTTTTACTAAACAGTTGTTACGCGTTATAAAAAACGTATTATAATGACTCAGGAAATTGTTATTCTTCTTGTTATTCACTAGGGTTCATGTTTTAATAAGATATTTAAATTCAATCAAACATATGTGTAATTTTGGTATAGAATTTTTTAATTTTTGTTTGTGTATAAAGTACATGGTAACAAGAATATATACACTGCTCAAAAAAATAAAGGGAACAATAAAATAACACATCCTAGATCTGAATGAATGAAATAATCTTATTCAATACTTTTTTCTTTACATAGTTGAATGTGCTGACAACAAAATTACACAAAACTTATCAATGGAAATCAAATGTATCAACCCATGGAGGTCTGGATTTGGAGTCACACTCAAAATTAAAGTGGAAAACCACACTACAGGCTGATCCAACTTTGATGTAATGTCCTTAAAACAAGTCAAAATGAGGCTCAGTAGTGTGTGTGGCCTCCACGTGCCTGTATGACCTCCCTACAACGCCTGGGCATGCTCCTGATGAGGTGGCGGATGGTCTCCTGAGGGATCTCCTCCCAGACCTGGACTAAAGCATCCGCCAACTCCTGGACAGTCTGTGGTGCAACGTGGCGTTGGTGAATGGAGCGAGACATGATGTCCCAGATGTGCTCAATTGGATTCAGGTCTGGGGAACGGGCGGGCCAGTCCATAGCATCAATGCTTTCCTCTTGCAGGAACTGCTGACACACTCCAGCCACATGAGGTCTAGCATTGTCTTGCATTAGGAGGAACCCAGGGCCAACCGCACCAGCATATGGTCTCACAAGGGGTCTGAGGATCTCATCTCGGTACCTAATGGCAGTCAGGCTACCTCTGGCGAGCACATGGAGGGCTGTGCGGCCCCCCAAAGAAATGCCACCCCACACCATGACTGACCCACCGCCAAACCGGTCATGCTGGAGGATGTTGCAGGCAGCAGAACGTTCTCCACGGCGTCTCCAGACTCTGTCACGTCTGTCACATGTGCTCAGTGTGAACCTGCTTTCATCTGTGAAGAGCACAGGGCGCCAATGGCGAATTTGCCAATCTTGGTGTTCTCTGGCAAATGCCAAACGTCCTGCACGGTGTTGGGCTGTAAGCACAACCCCCACCTGTGGACGTCGGGCCCTCATACCACCCTCATGGAGTCTGTTTCTGACCGTTTGAGCAGACACATGCACATTTGTGGCCTGCTGGAGGTCATTTTGCAGGGCTCTGGCAGTGCTCCTCCTGCTCCTCCTTGCACAAAGGCGGAGGTAGCGGTCCTGCTGCTGGGTTGTTGCCCTCCTACGGCCTCCTCCACGTCTCCTGATGTACTGGCCTGTCTCCTGGTAGCGCCTCCATGCTCTGGACACTACGNTGAGCTGCACTACCTGAGCCACTTGTGTGGGTTGTAGACTCCGTCTCATGCTACCACTAGAGTGAAAGCACCGCCAGCATTCAAAAGTGACCAAAACATCAGCCAGGAAGCATAGGAACTGAGAAGTGGTCTGTGGTCACCACCTGCAGAACCACTCCTTTATTGGGGGTGTCTTGCTAATTGCCTATAATTTACACCTGTTGTCTATTCCATTTGCACAACAGCATGTGAAATTTATTGTCAATCAGTGTTGCTTCCTAAGTGGACAGTTTGATTTCACATAAGTGTGATTGACTTGGAGTTACATTGTGTTGTTTAAGTGTTCCCTTTATTTTTTTGAGCAGTGTATATATATATATTTTTTACAATCATTTCAATGATTTTGTTGTCAAAACCAAAGCCTGGTGTTGTCAAAGCACAACGTCCTACCCGATGACATAGTCGGCATTGCTGGTGTTTTCATTTCGCAGCAGGCAGCAACATCCGTCAATCAAGCCCGCAGACGCGGAACAGAAGTGGCCCAGAGCGGTGCTGTTCTGCACTGTTCCGTTGCAGAGGTGGCATACCTGTTTGTTCAGCAGAAATAACCAACGTAAGAGAAATTCACAACGCCTTTATCAACATTAACAACTTTCTTCAACAACTGATCATGACAAAAAAAACCTTCCAGGCAACTATTGACCAATAATTTCAAGCAACAAATCTCTGTCAATGTAGCAGGCAGGCAGACAGTTATTAATACCCCGTTTACATCGTAACGTATTTCATTACGCCGTAGGTCATCTTCACGGAGTCCTGCATCGACACGTGTAGTGTTTGTAACGCAATATGGAGGAGAGGCTGTGTTCTTTATTTAACTAGGCAAGTCAGTTAAGAACAAATTCTTATTTTCAATGACGGTCTAGGAACAGTGGGTTAACTGCCTTGTTCAGGAGCAGAACAACAGATTTTTCGACTTATAGATGACCTGGAGCCAGTGGGTCTGGCGACGAATATATAACGAGGGCCAGCCGACTAGAGCATACAGGTCGCAGTGGTGGGTGGTATAAGGGGCTTTGGTAACAAAATGGATGGCACTGTGATAGACTGCATCCAGTTTGCTGAGTAGAGTATTGGAAGCTATTTTGTAAATGCCATCACCGAAGTCGAGGATCATTAGGATAGTCAGTTTTACGAGGGTATGTTTGGCAGCATGAGTGAAGGAGGCTTTGTTGCGAAATAGGAAGCCGATTCTAGATTTAATTTTGGATTGGAAATGCTTAATGTGAGTCTGGAAGGAGAGTTTACAGTCTAGCCAGACACCTAGGTATTTGTAGTTGTGACCCGTGACCAGCTCAGAAACCGGATTGCACAGCGGAGAAGGTACGGTGGGATTCGAAATGGTCAGTGATCTGTTTATTAACTTGGCTTTCGAAGACTTTAGAAAGGCAGGGCAGGATGGATATAGGTCTATAACAGTTTGGGTCTAGAGTGTCACCCCCTTTGAAGAGGGGGATGACCGCGGCAGCTTTCCAATCTTTAGGGATCTCGGACGATACGAAAGAGAGGTTGAACAGACTGATAATAGGGGTTGCAACAATGGCGGCGGATAATTTTAGAAAGAGAGGGTCCAGATTGTCTAGCCCAGCTGATTTGTACGGGTCCAGGTTTTGCAGCTCTTGCAGAACATCTGCTATCTGGATTTGGGTGAAGGAGAAGCTGGGGAGGCTTGGGCAAGTAGATGCGGGGGGTGCAGAGCTGTTGGCCGGGGTTGGAGTAGCCAGGAGGAAAGCATGGCCAGCCGTAGAGAAATGCTTATTGAAATTCTCGATTATCGTGGATGTATCGGTGGTGACAGTGTTACCTAGCAGTGATCGCTGAGATCCTGATTGAAAACAGCAGAGGTGTATTTGGAGGGCAAGTTGGTCAGGATAATATCTATGAGGGTGCCCATGTTTACAGATTTAGGGTTGTACCTGGTGGGTTCCTTGATAATTTGTGTGAGATTGAGGGCATCTAGTTTAGATTGTAGGACTGCCGGGGTGTTAAGCATATCCCAGTTTAGGTCACCTAACAGTACGAACTCTGAAGATAGATGGGGGGCAATCAATGCACATATGGTGTCTAGGGCACAGCTAGGAGCTGAGAGTTGGGCACAGCTGGGCACAGCTGGGAGTTACCGCAAGTGGAAAAGAAAACAGGAGATGCCTCCACTATTCCAGCACCATTTCAACTTCAACATTTCAACATCATCAAATCACCTATGCTTAGTCTAATACATTGACAACTAAAAAGATACTGAAAACAATTTAGTCCAATCATCGTAAGCTAAATACGATGTGGCTGTCCATGGTTCTGATATCTGTGTGTGTGTGCAAGTAAAAAACATGTTGACTCACCCTACTTGAAGAGAAATGCCAATGCCATCCTTCTCTCTTTCGTGTTGACGAAACGGTCTATGACTCTGTCATACATTACATTATTTTATTTTTTTGTCCTAAGCTACCTGGCTAAAAGGCTTGCTCGCTAGCCTAACTTCCTTTTCATGGGCAACATTAGCTAGTTAACATTAGCCTTCTACATCTAGCTACATATTGAACTTCCATCCTCTCAGGTCAGCTGCACAATGTATGAATTAATGGTTGGATCAGAATTGCCGTTATAATCATTGGCCAGTATGGAGAATTAAGTAAAACCACAAGTCAAAATCCCTTTCTCCATCCATGGCTAATTTAGAAAAGGGCCACTTTTAGCTAGCTAGCTAGCTAGCCACCAGAGGACAATAACACAATGAGATGCAACAATTCAAGTTGTTTGTGTCAATGACGTATGCTCTCGATGCGATTTGATAGGAGTGAAGCCAAACCCAAACCTGCTTCCCTTTACATTTTTTGGGGAGTGTGTTACGACCATTCACAGTTGAGCTCACTCACTTTAGCTCAACGCTGATTGGGTATTTTATACTTTTTTTAAATCAAGGGAGGAGAAATACTCACTGGCTTCCCTTGCATTCAATAATAGGGGCGGCAACAATGTCATTCTTTTTTTGGCCAGACAGCATCAGATAGGGTGGCAGGTAGCCTAGTGGTTAGAGCGTTGGACTTGTAACCGGAAGGTTGCAAGGTTGAATCCCCGAGCTGACAAGGTAAAAATCTGTCGTTCTGCCCCTGAACAAGATGTGTATGTCGATTAAGGCAGCCCCCCTCACCTCTCTGATTCAGAGGGGTTGGGTTAAATGCGGAAGACACATTTCAGTTGAAGGCATTCAGTTGTCAACTGACTAGGTACCCCCCTTTCCTAGATGGCCTACAGAGACAGAGAGCTGCTGTTTTGCTCACTTTCTTCTGTAAGATACATTCAGCCTCATGGATATTGAAGGAAAATTATGAAACAGCGAGACGAAAGATAAATTATTTTATTTTTATTTTTTCTTGGTGAATTTTTGGAGGAAACCTGGCTTCACTTGGCATCCATGAATACACGCCACTGAACATAACTATTCAAATAGGACTTATAGGAATTTGTCATGGTTTTCAAGGTGCTAGATATTCCATAAAGCCACCACCGAAACCACATATTTTCATCTAGTTCTTCTACTGAAGACGAGGTAAAAGTTTTTAAAATGTCAAAGTATGTGACATCCGCATCACAACGGAGCCTTCAACTGCAAGGCGACGTCCCCATTGAAATTCATGACATCCGCCACAACATGCTTATTATGTGTAATGTGAACAAGGCGCCGAAAGTCATGCATTTCAATGGGGACGTCCCCAACAGAGGGGAATCACACCGCCCGCTTGTGGTTGAAGGATCTGTGTGCGAAGGTGGATGCCACTTGGCCACATCTTCAGTCCAGCCAGAGTCCTTAGAAGAACAGGAGGTTACCAAACCACAAAAAAAAGAAGATGAAAATATGTGGTTTTCGGTGTTGGCTTTATGGGACAGCTAGTAACTTGTAAACAATTACCCATTCATATACAAGTACCATTTTAATAGTCATGTTAAATCATACACATTGGCTGTTAAGCCAATTTGATTATATGACTTTTGCCTCCCGTTTTAGTTCATTGTGACCCTAATGTCGCTTGTTTTTTGATGCTAATTATTAGTTGGAGATCTTCAACCTAGCCTAGCTTTTAACTCTGCAGTGTAAGCTAGCTTGACTTGCTATAAAGTGAAGACAAAACAAGTTGAGAAAAATGTAACTAAACAAAACATGTTTTATTACCACCGGAAACAATATATTTATCCTGTCTTGAAATGTATATTTTGCAAATCTCCCCAAATAAATGCGATCTCTGACAAGACACAGGCTCTGATTGCGTTATATTGCGTTACACAAACACTGCAGATGTCCATTCACTAGTGGGGCAAGACTCGGTGGAGATGACCTAGCGCCCAGTGACACATGGCAGGGCTTAATAACAACAAGGAGTGGAGCCAAGTAGCATAGTAGTTACAACACAGTGTAACACATCCGAGTGTATAAACAATGTAACAACTCGACTCTTGAGTGTAGCAGCAGTTACAATGTAAATAACCCCGAGTGTTGCCTACTGGCAGCAGTTACAATGTAAATAACCCCGAGTGTTGCCTACTGGCAGCAGGTACAATGTAAATAACCCCGAGTGTTGCCTACTGGCAGCAGGTACAATGTAAATAACCCCGAGTGTTGCCTACTGGCAGCAGGTAAATAACGGGTTATGGCGCGGTGCGTAGCATTCCGGTATAGTATAGAGCTGAAGCAGACCCTTACCTGTAACTCAGTCAGTTGATAACTCCCATATAAATACAAATGAATTATTAATATAACCACTCCTGCATTCTGCTGGCTGGATCCAGCTGTCATTTTTTATTTTTTTTTGAACGCGATAGTCATATGACCAATACTAGATAAGCATGTGACTGTAAGAGACTAAAATCACGGACCGCTTCCTTTAATACACTCACATGTCTCCTTGTTTCGTTTCCTTTCTATCATTGTCCGATCTCTACAAGACCTGGATTGGTTAAATCAGTACGGTAACGTGGGGACATCCGGTATTGCTAGTTCTATTATCAGGTTATCAATATTTTCACATGAATTAATGATCAATAAGACTGAGACGAGTGAAAAAGAAAGAAAACCCCATCTGTGCGTGTTTGAAAGCAGCCAGCGCTTCATCGTTACAAATTGTGCAACCTTTTTGCACAGCCCAGCCTATAAAGAGGATCTCATATCCAAAATATTGTACACCAACATGAAATGTGTTGCATTATTCATTAGCCATATTTCCTTTGTTTCTTGCCTTTTTTTTTTACTATTTAATTTATAATAATTATGTTATTAAGAAAACATTTCAATTGATTTTGGAAGTTGCCAGATGACCGTTCTCAAATTCACCGTCATCTGACCATACCATTACAGTAGAGGGGTCAGAAGACGATAAGAAATAATTTACGTAAGTGATTTACAGCTGTTGTTAGAAAACATAATATATACCCTATGTTATGTATGTCTTGCCTACAGAATAAAAAACATGTATATTATTCGTGGAAATTCCTTAAAAAAAAAACGGGCACATTTTTGTTGTTTTGTAATGTTTAATATAATTTTGGTCCCCCTCTACCAGAAATGGTTTGGACCAGAGGACTGTTGCAACGCTTCTTGAAGAGCGATTTGATACATATTGGTTACATTATTGCTTTAACGGCTACAAGGTAGTCCGTTTTTGGGGGGGGGATTTGTATCACATTTCGTCTGTTTCCTGAACTGCTTGCTCGCCAACCAATGAAACCTATTTTGGATAACTTCAAGACTCAGAAAGAGACAACAAATATAACACATCAGTGCTTGTTTTCACTCTCGCTCAATCATACCAGCGTGTTGTGAACAACATTACAGTGAGCAACAATAGTGGATTCGGCGGTTCGCCTTCAAAATCAAAGTCCCCCGTTGAAACTGACGCAAACGGATAAAAATAGTGGTGTCATGCCACAATTGGACTAGATAATGCTAAACAAGCTTTGAATGTAGTTATATATTCAACAAAAGACAATTATTAGTTAATTTTACCAAAAAATGTAAAGTGTTGATCCCATGTTTCAAGAGCTGAAATAAAAGATCCCAGAAATGTTCTATATGCACACAAAGCTTATTTCTCTATAATGTTGTGCACAAATTTGTTTACATCCCTGTTAGTGAGCATGTATCTTTTGCCAAGATAATCCATCCACCTGACAGGTGTGGCATATCAAGAAGCTGATTAAACAACATGATCATTACTTTAAAATTATAAAAATAAAGAAGCTGGATATGGAGGTCCTGGGCTGGCGTGGTGACACGTGGTCTGCAGTTGCAAGGCCGGTTGGACGTACTGCCAAATTCTCAAAAACGACGTTGGAGGCGGCTTATGGTGGAGAGATGGACATTCAATTCTCTGGCAACAGCTCTGGTGAACATTCCTGCATTCAGCATGCCAATTGCACGCTCCCTCAAAACTTGAGACATCAATGGCTGTGTGACAAAACTGCACATATTAGAGTGGCCTTTTATTGTCCCCAGCACAAGGTGCACTTGTGTAATTTCTATTTATTTATTATTATTTTCTTACCTTTATTTAACTAGGCAAGTCAGTTAAGAGCAAATTCTTATTTACAATGACGGCCTACACCGGCAAAACCCGGACGATGCTGGGCCAATTGTGCACCGCCCTATGGGACTCCCAATCACGGCCGGTTGTGATACAGCCTGGAATCGAACCAGGGTGTCTATAGTGACGCCTCTAGCACTAAGATGCAGTGCCTTAGACTGTGCGCCACTCGGGAGCCCTGCGGGATTGTCTGACACCAGCCACCCGCACAGCTGATGAATCTAAGGAGTATTTCTGTCTATAATAAAGCCCTTTTGTGGGGAAAAACTCATTCTGATTGGCTGGGCCTGGCTCCCAAGTGGGTAGGCTTATGCCTTCCCAAGCCCACCCATGGCTGCACCCCTGCCCAATCATGTGAAATACATAGATTAGGGCCTAATGATTTTTCATATATCAGTTAAGAACAAATTCGTATTTACAATGATGGCCTACCCTGGCCAAACCCTAACCCGGACGATGCTGGGCCAATTGTGTGCCGCCCTATCACACTCCCAATCACGTCCGGTTGTGATACAGCCTGGAATCGAACCAGGGTCTGTAGTGACGCCTCTAGCACTGAGATGCTAGAGGCTGTGCCACTCGGGAGCCCCAATTGTCTGATTTCCTTATATGAACTGTAACTCAGTAAAATCGCTGAAATTGTTCCATGTTGCCTTTATATTTTTGTTCAGTATAGTTTTATTAATTTAAATAAAATAAAACAACTTTTAAGCGTGTTGGAAGGTGTAGCCTGGACTCTGACTTGCAGACTGAAGTAGAACAGCAAAGTTATCTTTAATCTGAGTTTTATTCATAGTGAAAATATATGTAAAAATGACTGTATGGATGAGTCGAACCAACAGCTTGTTTTTGGAAACGTACAAACATTTCCAATAGCTACACTCACTGAATACTGGAGGGATACTAGATCAGGTTTATTAAACTGGGCTTCAGGTTTATTAAACTGGGCCTCCGGTTTTATGCTTCTGCATGGGTTGTTATTCAGGGAAACTATTTTAGATTTCTTAGCAGGTGGACCTTGAGAAGACCTATGGGGGAGCTTAGGTGGCCGGTTCGTTTTCTACCATGTTTGTACCATGTTTCTGCCATGTTTCTACCAAGTTTCTGCCATGTTTCTGCCATGTTTCTGCCATGTTTCTACCATGTTTCTGCCATGTTTCTGCCATGTTTCTACCATGTTTCTGCCATGTTTTTGCCATGTTTCTACCATGTTTCTGCCATGTTTCTACCATGTTTCTGCCGTGTTTCTGCTGTGTTTCTGCTGTGTTTCTACAGGTTGTAGCTGTGTAAATTGTTTTTTTGATAGCTTCTTCTGGATTTTTATACAGAGGACTCTCTCATAAACTATAATCAAAGGGTGCAATTTAGTTGTACACTCATCTGATCTATGTTTTTTATATTCAAAGTATAACATTTTTGTATTTTTAAACATAGCCTCACTCACTGCTGGGCTTTTTTGATTCTGACTTGATTTTGTACTGACGAGAATCTCTGTAAATGTCCTGTCATAAAGTCAAACCAGATTGGGATTACAGGAAGGAAATTAGTTTATAAACTTTTGTCCATAGTACTGTTTTTTTTCAGTGCAATGGACAATGTCTTTGAGGGCCTGCTTTGTGATTTTTTCAAAACACTCACTGAATGGTGATTTAGTTTTTTCCTCAAGTGCTTCTTTCCCAAAGTCCTCCTCAGAGTTATCAGACTCCGAAACATCCACGTTGTCTTGTTTTTCCTCTGGAATAGTGTTCAATTTGTCTATTTGACTCTGTAGTTCATCTAAGCTGACCTTTACCAATCAAGATGACATTAAATCCATTGTGTGTGATATTTGCATAGTTCTTGGTAGCATAAGTAACTCAATATTGTTCAACAGTAAACTGAAAATGTACTTGCCCATCTTATACTTCTCATCCTTACCTCTGTACTGTGACTTACAAAGTTCACTAGCCTGCCGTATTAAATGACTTGTACATGCCCGTGTACAGAACTCTAGATCTGTTTTAGTGGCCACTCCAGTAACTATTTTCCAACAGCTGCAATTATGTCTTCATAGTGTCCCTATTAAAGACTTTCATACCTGCTATGGATCTATCACTAGTACAGGTAACGTGTTTTGCTGGGAAACACTTCCCTCTTTTTCTATTGCATTCAGAAATTGCTCGACCGTGTGTCTGTTCCTCAGTCAGCATAAATACCACAGGAATACAATATATTGGGTTAAGATGAAGTAGATACTGCAATTTCATAAAGCAAAAAAAAAATTGTTGTTCACTTTACCACCCAGGGGCGCAACTTTCACTAGGGATGGGGGGTGTCATGTCAGAAATTGCATTTTTGTCCTCCTCAGTTTTATCATTGCAATGTGATACAAAAAAATGGCAACGGTGTGCTTTAGGACCATGCGGATGGCTCAGAGTGGTCAGCTGGATTTAGGACCAAAGACTGTCAGGCTGTGTGAAGGCAAAGCTTCTGGAAGGATGGCTGGACCAGCACAGAAGAGCATAGTTCAGTGTGTATGTGTTGTGCTCTTTCACCGAGTTGTAAAAGCAAGCATAGCAGAAACTGGCTACTCTTTAGTTTACTGATGTACAGTACCAGTCAAAAGTTTGGACACATTTACTGATTCCAGGGTTTTTCTTTATTTTTACTATGTTCTACATTGTAGTATAATAGTGACGAGATCAAAACTATGAAATAACACATATGGAATCATGCAGTAATCAAAAAAGTGTTCAACAAATCAAAATATATTTTATATTTGAGATTCTTCAAAGTTTTTTTATTTTACTAGGCAAGTCAGTTAAGAACAAATTCTTATTTTCAATGACAGCCTAGGAACAGTGGGTTAACTGCCTTGTTCAGGGGCAGAACAACAGATTTGTACCTTTGTACCTTGGGGATTTGAACTTGCAACCTTTTTGGTTACTAGTCCGGCAAAACTGTGACACCAATCAGGCCCTCGAGGACTGGAATTGCCCAACCCCTGCTTTAAGACATGAAGGTCAGTCAATACGGAAAATGTCAAGAACTTTGAAAGTTTCTTCAAGTGCAGTTGCAAAAACCATCAAGCTCTATGATGAAACTGGCTCTTATGAGAACCACCACAGATAAGGAATACCCAGAGTTACCTCTGATGCAGAGGATAAGTTCATTAGAGCTACCAGCCTCAGAAATTGCACCCCAAATAAATGCTTCACAGAGGTTAAGTAACAGACACATCTCAACATCAACTGTTCAGAGGAGATTGCGTGAATCAGGCCATCATGGTCGAATTGCTGCAACAAAAAAAAACACTACTAAATGACACCAATAAGAAGAAGAGACTGGCTTGGGCCAAGAAAAATGACCAATGGACATTAGACCGGGGGAAATCTGTCTTTTGGTCTGATGAGTCTAGATTTGAGATTTTTGGTTCCAACCGCCGTGTCTTTGTCAGACGCAGAGAGTGGTTCCCACCGTGAAGCATGGAGGAGATGGTGTGGGGGTGCATTGCTGGTGACACTGTCAGTGATTTATTTAGAATTCAAGGCACACTTAACCAGCATGGCTACCACAGCATTCTGCAGCGATACGCCATCCCATCTGGTTTGCACTTAGTGGGACTTTTTGTTTTTCAACAGGACATTAACCCAACACACCTCCAGGCTGTGTAAGGGCTATTTGACCAAGAAGCAGAGTGATGGAGTGCTGCATCAGATGACCTGGCCTCCACAATCTCTCAACCTCAACCCAATTGAGATGGTTTGGGGTGAGTCGGACCGGAGAGTGAAGGAAAAGCAGCCAACAAGTGCTCAGCATATGTTGGAACTCCTTCAAGACTGTTGGAAAAGCATTCCTCAAGAAGCTGGTTGAGAGAATTCCAAGAGTGTGCAAAGCTGTCATCAAGACAAAGGGTGGCTACTTTGAGGAATCTAAAATCTAAAATATATTTTGATTTGTTTAACACTTTTTTGGTTACTACATGATTCCATATGTGTTATTTCATAGTTCTGATGTCTTTACTGTTATTCTACAATGTAGAAAATAGTAAAAATGAAGAAAAACCCTTGAATGAGTAGGTGTGTCTAAACTTTTGGCTGGTACTGTATATTGGTAAAAGTCAGCTTGTCCGAGAGAGATTTACATGGTTATCAAAACGTCACACCAGGGTAAGCCTATACGAAACACAGCCCTTATTTTAAGTATTTCTAAAATCCTCTATGGGAAAAATGAATGGTGGAAAAATGATTGGAACCATTTCCCTGTTTGACCGTTAGGTTTTATGGGTTTTATGACACCGTGGGGCTCTATTAGTTTCATAGGTGCAACAGTGCATGAGGATGGCCTGGAAATAGCAGATTAAAACCCCATCAAAATATGTTGATGTACACTACATGGCCATAAGTATGTGGACACCCCTATTTCAGCCACACCTGTTGCTGACAGGTGTATAAAATTGAGCACACAGCCATGCAATCTCCATAGACAAACATTGGCAGTAGAATGGCCAGTACTGAAGAGCTCAGAGACTTTCAACGTGGCACCGCCATAGGATGCCATCTCCCCAACAAGTCAGTTCGTCAAATTTCTGCCCAGCTAGAGCTGCCCCGGTCAACTGTGGCTCTGACACAAAGTGGTAGGCCACACAAGCTCACAGAACGAGAGTGCCGAGTGCTGAAGCGCGTAGCTCCAATACTCAGCCACACACAAGCCTAAGATCAGCATGCGCAATGCCAAGTGTCGGCTGGAGTGGTGTAGAGCTTGCCATCATTGGACTCTGGAGCAGTGGAAACGCATTCTCTGGAGTGATGAATCACGCTTCACCATCTGGCAGTCCGACAGACGAATCTGGGTTTGACGGATGCCAGGAGAACACTACCTGCACCAATGCATAGTGTCAACTGTAAAGTTTGGTGGAGGAGGAATAATGATCTAGGGCTGTTTTTCATGATTTGGGCTAGGCCTCTTAGTTCCAGTGAAGGGAAATCTTAACGCTACAGCATACAATGGCATTCTAGACGATTCTGTGCTTCCAACTTTGTGGCAACAGTTTGGGGAAGGCCCTTTCCTGTTTCAGCATACCAAGGCCCCCATGCACAAAGCGAGGTCCATACAGAAAGGGTTTGTCGAGATTGGTGAGGAAGAACTTGACTGGCCCGCACAGAGCCCCGACCTCAACCCCATCTTTGGAATGAATTGGAATGCCGACTGCGAGCCAGGCCTAATTGCCCCACATCAGTGCCCGACCTTGCTCATGTGGCTGAATGGAAGCAAGCCCCCACGGCAATGTTCCAACATCTAGTGGAAAGCCTTCCCAGAAGAGTGTTGCCAACTAGCTAGCATACGGAACAACTTTCTACATAATGTGTCCTACCTGGTCTGAAAACAGTAACGGACATAACAAGTAGCACCACAGCATGTGGGGTAACATTCAATCAAAACAAATCTTGCTCCTGGGAGCCAGCAGACCATTCAAACCATTTTTGCAATACAAAATTCAACAGACCTCTAAGAGAGGCGTGACAGCAACTTAATTTTGGAGGTATGGCAACGCAAGACTACTGAGTAGGCTGCCCCATTTCATGCCCCCAATGCAATTCACATGCATCCACAGTGCAATTTCAACTGATTTGAACTTTTTTGGGGGAAACCTACTCAACTTTTTTAACTAATAATTGTATTTTGTTGAATTCAACCACATTCCAACCTGGTCTATCATTATCTAGTCCAATTATGGCATGTTTTGGCCGCCTTTCCTTCCAGTTCTCTGCTGCCAATGACTGGAACGAACTACAAAAATCGTTGAAACTGGAGACACTTATCTCCCTCACTAGTTTTAAGCACCAGCTGTCAGAGCAGCTCACAGATCACTGCACCTGTACATAGCCCAACCAACTACCTCATCCCCTACTGTAGTCATTTATTTATCTTGCTCCTTTGCACCCCAGTATTTTTACTTTGCACATTCATCTACTGCACATTTACCATTCCAGTGTTAAATTGCTATACTGTAGTTACTTTGCCACCATGGCCTATTTATTGCCTTATGTTCCTTACCCTACCTCATTTGCACAAATTGTATATAGATTTGTTTTTTGTTTTTTCCCTACTGTATTATNAAATAAAGGTGTATTATGACATCATATAGAACTACCTGGTTAAATAAAGGTGTATTATGACATCATATAGAACTACCTGGTTAAATAAAGGTGTATTATGACATCATATAGAACTACCTGGTTAAATAAAGGTGTATTATGACATCATATAGAACTACCTGGTTAAATAAAGGGGAACTAAATAAATAAAAAAATGTTTCCACAATTTTTATCCGTTTGTATCAGTTTCAATGGGGGACTTTTATTTTAAAGGCGAACCGCCGGTTCCACTACTGTTGTTCACAATAATATTGTTCACGACACACACGCCTCAGTCGTTTATACCATTTAGGGAAGTGACGGGGATTGGCAGGAGCTAACTGCACCTTTTCAATCCAAAAGTTCTAATGATAACACAAATGAATAGAGTCGTCGGCACGAATTGAGAACAGATTGTTATAACAGGGCCAACGGTAACGGTGAATGTTTTTGGACCCTCCACACACAGTCGACGAATAAATAGAGTTTTACAGCCAACAATGAATGTGCAATTACCTACATCTGCAACATGGCTGCTAGGAGGACGCTAGTGGGGAAAGTTTAGAGTACTGACGTGGGACAAGTTTTATACTAATCCAGTACAGTGCAGCAGGAATTGTTGGATAAACAACGTTTGTTTTTCTTCTCTCCATCGCCTCGGATTGAACAACGAACAGGAACACTGGATTACCGAGTAAATGCAGAGGAGTGCAAGAACACTTTCGCAATAGACTTTACCTTCTAGATTTGTGGTGCTTTATTTTTCCATCCAAAATAAGTGGTCCATCTCGTCCAGTGGTCCATCTAAAAATGCATTTCTCCATTCCCGAAACGGAGGTTCGTTCGGGAGAAAATGGATCTACATATGTGGTGAGTTCCAGAAATTATTTATTTGTCTGTTGCGACATAGTTATTTTACTGCAGATTCCTAGCATGTGAAATCCATTCCCAGTGATTAAAAAAACTCTTGTGATATGACTCTTGTGATATGACTTCAGAGGTTGGCCCAGGTCCGGTTACTAGTAAAACAATTTTGACAGGACTTTCACTGTCTGTCATAATACCTCACAATGCATTGCCATTTTGTGATACAATGTAAGTTAACCCCCCTATTGCTTGGGGAATCATACATGATTGACACTTCCAGGCAATACATTGTGGACCAGTAGACATCGATCCACATCAATATAAAGTTACCCTGTATTAAAATCAAGCCTATTAGGACTGCAATATATTTTCCCAATGCGGATAGAAAACCACAGCAATTCCATCATAGGTGATGGAATTGCGTCATTGGCTTTATCTGACACTTGTCGCTACAGTCAGTCACGCTGTAGGAATACGGTCTCTGAATGCCATGTATTGCTATCACAAGAAAACCATTTGGCACCTTTTTTATAGATCTTATCTTTCAAGGCAAATATGTTTCAAGTTGTATTAGCCATATGCACAGGATACACATGGTATACACTGTTCAACGAAATGCTTGCTTGCAGGTTCCTTCTCCACAATGCAACCATAATAAGAGATAATAAAAGATAAGAATACAAGCATAAAGTAAATGTCTCAGTAGAATAGAACAAAACACTGTAATATAATACAGGAAGGCACAATTTATTGTCCAATATGTACATGTGTTTTGGTTGAAGGTGGGCGGCAAGTGTTTAAATTGTGTAATATTTAGCAATCATAATAAGAGGTGTTTGTGTGCTAAGGTGCAGAGAGTCAGAGCAGGTGGTCAGTCCAGTTCAAGTGTTCAGCCGTCTAATGGCTTGTAGATAGAAACAAACTCAATCAGACCTCTTGGTCTGATACCGTATGCCTGATGGTAAGGGAGTGAACAGCTCATGGCTGGGGTGTGTGGGCTCCTTGATGATGCTGCGGGTCTTCCTCAGGCACCGTTTCGAGTAGATATCCTGGATGGGTGGGAGCGTGGTCCCAGTGATGGGCCGTCTTCACTTCACCAGGCCCTTGCGGTTGTGGACGGAGAAATTCCCGTACCAGGCCGTGACGCAACCGGTCAGGATGCTCTCGATGGTGCAGTGGACCTGTATTTGGAGAGGACCCGGAGTGGCATGCCAAATTTCTTCAGCTGCCTTAGGAAGTAGAGATGCTATTGCTCCTTCTTGACAAGAGTGGTGGTGGTGGTGGTGGTGGTGGTCCATGTTAAGTCCTCAGTCACGTGGTCGCTGAGGAACTTCAAACTGCTGACTCTCTACTGCAGTCCTGTTGATGTGGATCGGGGCGTGTTCCCTCTGCTTCCTGAAGTCAACAATCAACTCCTTAGTTTTGCTGACGTTGAGGGAGAGGTTGTTGTTGTCCTGGCAACATGTTGAAGGTGTTATGACCACCAGGTGCTATGTCAGTGCAATGAACTACACTGAGGACTTCAGGCTGTGAAATGTTTTGTTCTTTCAAGTCATTTTTAAACCTACATATTTTAGGTACACCCAACCCCCTACAGTACACCCAGCCCCCTACAGTCTATGCTCACTCTTCTAGAATGATATTAAGTGTTCAGTGTTGCTGGTCAAAGTGTTGCTGGACAAGATGTTGCTGGACAAAGTTTTGCTTAGCTTGGTTATGAAGCCCTGTGAGCTCCTTGCTTGACCTCGTAGTACAATGTCCCTTTATTTCAAAGCAGATGAAGTGAGCAGTTAAATCCCCTCTCTCGGAACTGAGGTTTGTCACCATGATATGACAATCGGATCTGTTTTTCAACTTTTAAAAGCAGAAACCAGCTGGGAAGTGGTTTGCCACACTAGCTCACAGAACGGAACCGCAGAGTGCTGAATCACATAGTGTATAAATCGTCTGTCCTCGGTTGCAACACTCACTACCGAGTTCCAAACTGCCTCTGGAAGCAACGTCAGCACAATAACTTTTAATCGGGAGAGTCATGAAATGGGCTTCCGTGGCTGAGCAGCAACACACAAGCCTAAGATCACCATGCGCAATGGCAAGCGTCGGCTGGAGTTGGACTCTGGAGTAGTGGAAACGCGTTCTCTGGAGTGACGAATCACGCTTCACCATCTGGCAGTCTGACGGCCGAATCTGGGTTTGACGGACACCAAGTGAACGCTACCTGCCCGACTGCATGGTGCCAACTGTAAAGTTTGGTGGAGGAGGAATAATGGTCTCGGACTGTTTTTAATTTTTCGGGCCCCTTAGTTCCAATGAAGGGAAATCTTAGTGCTACAGCATACAATGACATTCTAGACGATGCTGTGCTTTCTACTTTGTGGCAACAGTTTGGGGAAGGGCCTTTCCTGTTTCACCATTACTATACTTCTGTGCACAAAGCGAGGTAAGTACAGAAATTTGTTTGTTGAGATCGGTGTAGAAGAACTTGACTGTCCTGCACAGAACCCTGATCTCAACCCCATCTAACACCTTTGGGATGAATTGGAACGCCAACTGCGAGCCAGGCCTAATCGCCCAACATCAATGCCTGACCTCACTAATGCTCTTGTGGCTGAATGGAAGCAAGTCCATGCAGCAATGTTCCAACATCTAGTGTAAATCCTTCCCAGAAGAGTGGAGGCTGTTATAGCAGCAAAGGAGGGGGTCATCTCTATATTAATGCCCATGATTTTGGAATGAGATGTTCGATGAGCAGGTGTCCACATACATTTGGTGATGTAGGGTACATTTATTTTCCGGACATTGCTATTTCTTAATTTCTTTCTTTTTATTTTGGGGGATTTGTGTCTGTGTATTGTTTTGTATTGCTAGAGCTAGAAACAAAAGCATTTCGCTGAACCTGCAATAACATCTGCAAAATACTGTGTGTACACGTCAAATTCAATTTTATTTGATTTTGAGTGACAGTCTCTACACCGTCCGTATCAAACACAGGCTCAAATGTAGCCTGCAGCAAAATGTTCCAGTGTCTTGCTGTCTGTCTGACAACTTGGCTGAGGACTGATCGAGGATTCATAGTAGAGGTCATTCAATGACTCCTGCAGCAAATGAGAAATACAGCACATTCGGAAAGTATTCAGAGCCCTTGACTTTTTCCACATTTTGTTACTTTACAGCCTTATTCTAACATTGACTAAATATACAATTTTCCTCATCAAGCTACACACAATACCCCATAATGACAAAGCGAAAACAACTGGTTGAGAAATGTTTGCAAATCTTAAAAAATATATGAATAAAAACAAATACCTTATTTACATAAGTATTCAAACCCTTTGCTATGAGACTCGAAATTAAGCTCAGGTGCGTCCTGTTTCCATTGATCATCCTTGATGTTTCTATAACTTGGAGTCCACCTGTGGTCGAAGGAATTGTCCGTAGAGCTCCAAGACAGCTTTATGTCAAGGCACAGATCTGGGGAAGGGTACCAAAAAAAATTCTGCAACATTGAAGGTCCCCAAGAACACAGTGGCCTCCATCATTCTTAAATGGAAGAAGTTTGGAACCACCAAGACTTTTCCTAGAGCTGGCCGCCAGGCCAAACTGAGCAATCGTGGGAGAAGGCCTTGGTCAGGAAAGTGACCAAGAACCTGGTGGTCACTCTTAACAGAGCTCCAGAGTTCCTCTGTGGAGAGGGGAAAACCACCCAGAAGGACAACCATCTCTGGTGGAGTGCTGCAATCAGGCCTTTATGGTAGAGTGGCCAGACGGAAGCCACTCATCAGTAAAAGGCACATGACAGCCAGTTTGGGGTTTGCCAAAAGGCACCTAAAGGACTCTGACCATGAGAAACAAGATTCTCTGGTCTGATGAAACCAAGATTGAACTCTTAGGCCTGAATGCCAAGCGTCACTTCTGGAGGAAATCTGGCACCATCCCTATGGTGAAGCATGGTGGTGGTGGCAGCATCATGGTGTGGGGATGTTTTTCAGCGGCTGTGACTGGGAGACTAGTCAGGATCGGGGCAAAGATGAACGGAGCAAAATACACAGATCCTTGATGAAAACCTGCTCCAGAGCGCTCAGGACTCAGACTGGGACGACGGTTCACCTTCCAACAGGACAACAACCCTAAGCATACAGCCAAGACAACGCAGGAGTGTCTTCGGGACAAATCTCTGAATGTCCTTGAGTGGCCCAACCAGAGCCCTGACTTGAACCCGAACCGAACATCTCTGGAGAGACCTGAAAATAGCTGTGCAGCGACGCTCCCCATCCAACCTGACAGAGCTTGAGAGGATCTGCAGAGAAGAATGAGAGAAACTGGACATATACAGGTGTGCCAAGCTCGTAGCGTCATACCCAAGAAGACTCAAGGCTGTAATCGCTGCCAAAGGTACTTAAACAAAGTACTGAGTAAAGGGTCGGAATACTTATGTAAATGTGAATATTTCATTATTTTTATATATATGTTTGCAAAAAAATAAACCGTTTTTTGCTTCGTCATTGAGGAGTATTGTGTGTAGATTGGCGGTGGGTGCCGATGACGATTTCACCCATTCTAGAATAAGACTGAAATGGAACAAAAAAGTAAAGGAGGCTGAATACTTTCCCGAATGCACTGCAGATATTATAGACAGGTTTCAACCATTTTAACCATGAGTGAGTAGTGTAGCGGAGAGAGGGGCACAGTACAGGAAATGGACCAACTGAGTTCTTACCAGCTTCTCAAGGGAAAGAAGTGTGTGTTTTTAATTTTAATATATATATTTTTTGAATGGGTACTTTTCTATTGTGTGTATTTGAGAGTGGAGTGGGGGAAGAGATCAGTGGTGGAGAATGCAGGCAGGATTTTGGGGGGGGGGGTGTTAAAGTAGAGCTGTCTCTGTCTGTCTCTGTTTCCTTATAAAGAGGCCCGTCCATAATCTGAGTACAGTGAGTTTTGTGTCACTGTGAGTGTGACCTGACTATAGCCGGTTTAGCAGGAAAAGGAAGGGGCTGTAGGGCTGTGATGGATTAATTTAATAATGAATGAGGACCATCCTGAAAATGTAAAATAACCGTCCCAACTGTTTAAATAGGCCTATATTCATTTTTGGAATTTGTATTTGTTTATTAACGTTATTTTCCTGTTTTATAAACATGACCTAACAGTTTAGTAAGGATTTAAAAGCTGTTGTTTTGGTAACTTAGTCTGCCTATTAAATGTTCTACAGCTCGTACTCTTTCCAACAGGACGGTGTAGAGCACTACAGGCACTTCAGTAAAAAAATAACATTTGAGTGGGCTTTCCTTTATACCACGCACATTTTCATTGCTTGCTAGTAAATACATTTGAAGTCGGAAGTTTACATACACTTAGGTTGGAGTCATTAACTTGTTTTTCAACCACTCCACAAATGTTCTTGTTAACAAACTATAGTTTTGGCAAGTCGGTTAGGACATCTACTTTGTGCATGACACAAGTACTTTTTCCAAACAATTGTTTACAGACAGATTATTTCACTTATAATTCACTGTATCACAATTCCAGTGGGTCAGAAGTTTACATACACTAAGTTGACTGGGCCTTTAAACAGCTTGGAAAATTCCAGAAAATGATGTCATGGCTTAAGAAACTTCTGATAGGCTAATTGACATAATTTGAGTCAATTGGAGGTGTACCTGTGGATGTATTTCAAGGCCTACCTTCAAACTCAGTGCCTCTTTGCTTGACAACATGGGGAAATCAGCCAAGACCTCAGCCCTACAAGTAGTAGTTGCCACAGCCCTACAAGTAGTAGTTGCCACAGCCCTACAAGTAGTAGTTGCCACAGCCCTACAAGTAGTAGTCGCCACAGCCCTACAAGTAGTAGTCGCCACAGCCCTACAAGTAGTAGTCGCCACAGCCCTACAAGTAGTAGTCGCCACAGCCCTACAAGTAGTAGTCGCCACAGCCCTACAAGTAGTAGTCGCCACAGTACTACTGGGCTACGTTTCAAATGGCACCCTATTCCCTACATAATGCACTACATTTGACTAGAGTGCGCTATGTAGGGCATAGGGTGGTTATGGGCCCTGGTCAAATATAGTGCATTATGTAGGGATTAGGGTTGTTATGGGCCCTGGTCTAAAGTAGTGCACTATGTAGGGAATAGGGAGCCATTTGTGACATGGCTTAAGCCAGCGCTTAATCTTAATACAGAGGGATTGTCTGTGTACCTTGGAGCCAAAGTGGCATCTGAACCCCATCACACAGTACAGCTCAGGGGCTTTAGGAAAACTGTCTGCATTTCAAATGGTGGAATTCTTTTTGACTTCTCTCACTTCCTGTGGGCTCGGAAAAGACAACATACTTCCTGTCTATTAAATATGAGCTCTATATGTGCAGACTGGTATTAGAGGTGACAACTGTGTGTGTGTGTGTGCAGTAATTGATAGTCTGTCTTGTTTAGTTGGTTGCAGATTGAAAACAGGTCAGGGTCTGTTAGTTATGCTTTGATATCATCTGTTGGGTATGTTCTGGGTTTATTACTGTGAGGTTCCACTGGCTATGTTCTGGGCTTATTACTGTGAGGTTCCACTGGCTATGTTCTGGGCTTATTACTGTGAGGTTCCACTGGGTATGTTCTGGGCTTATTACTGTGAGGTTCCACTGGGTATGTGCCCTGTGTGTTGTTTCATAGAAACAGTTCCCAATCCAATGTGAATCCCTGGGAATATCCTTTGAGCTAGGGTATAGTCCAATAAACTCATTCTCAGAACTAATTCCACGTGACTTTGTTCCAAGAAGCATCAAGTGAACTCATTGTGCAATTGAATGAGTTGTTATTGCCACAATTGGCTTGCATGTGTTGACAAATGTTGAAGACTGCAGTTTCCCATGAACCTCTAGCCCCTGGAACTGTCTGGGCCCAAACGTGTGCAGGACGATTTCCAAAGGTCCAAACCTCTACATTTCATACGGGGATCTTACTGCATTAGAAAGAATCTGAATTCATCTCTCTGCTCTCTGGAGTAAACTAAGCATCTCCCATATCTCTTTATGGACTGAATACTACCCTGAGTTATGCATCAACAACTGTATTTTCACTTAAATCATGCTTTACGTTAAAGACGAGGCATGCATTTCAATGAAAAATCTTCCATTAATGTTTTTGGGACTTATCAATTCAATTCCCTTATCAATTCACTTATCAATTCTGTTCACTTATTTAATTCACTTATTCAATTCACTTATCAATTAAATGTACTTATTCAATTCACTTATCAATTCAATTCATGATATCTACTCATTTTGATTCTTAAAGAACTTAACTTGTAAATGCCTCATGAGCTCAGTTCAACTGTCGTACCCCATCAGAACCCAAAATAGAAGCTTGTTTTTACTCCATTGCTTGTTTTTCATTTACATTGTTTACAAACACTATAACAGAACATTGGTTCAGAACATTGGTTCAGACGTTGGTTCAGATGAAGGCTATGGAGCTGACTGGGTTCAACCATCTGGTGAAGACGACGGTTCTACAAACGAGTACCTATTACTCCTCAGCCTGAAGACCTAGAATAAAACTTAACAGGATCTGCTTGAATTTAAATCTTCTCTTTTCTACGTGTACATGAGTTGTGTTGGTAAAAAAAAAAACATCAACTTGACATTGCTAGCTGGCTTCTGACTTATTCATGCTACTTTTTATTAGCAACTGGCAAGCTGTATCAGGCAGCTTTTAGATGCTAAGCTATCCATCGGATTTGATTTTTAAAATGTCATTAGCTAGCAAGCTAGCTTGAAACTGGTGGGAGAAGTTAGCGAAGGTGGTGAAACATGTTCCCTATCTTAGTCGACTGTAAAATAAAAATGCCCCTCTTGATTTCACTACAAATAGGCTGTGTTGTTTTGGTATCATTTGGCTGAAAAGGCTTGTGCACATTTTACATATTATTCAATTATTGCACCCACACTGCTCGCGCGCGCCAATGAGCGTCTGCGTTGCCAAGGGCTAAAATAGAAGTCAGTTCTATTTGTGACACATATCGCGCTGCAAGTCCTGCCTCTCCCATCTCCTCATTGGTTTATAGAAGCAGGTACCCACGTGCCATCTCCTCATTGGTTATACCCACGTGGGTGACTGAAAGCGGAACGAGGCCGGTGGCGGTAATGCACCTAATTTATGAAAGTTGCCAATCGCAATATAAAGTCCAGAGAAGAAAAAGCCTGGAAGGAGGAGAGATGACTAGAAACTATTTGGTTGACCGTTTTATGTGTGGATTAATTGTCGGAGTAGAGGACCTTGTGCATTTCAGGTAAAATAACAACTCAATGTTTATATCCCAGGACAAATTAGCTAGCAAGTGCAAGCTAGCTAAATTGCCATAAATGTTTAATGCTTTTTGACCTGTCCCCAAATTAATATAATTGGTTCAGAGTTTGTTATGACATTTTAACCTGCGTGTCGTGATCGCTTTCAGTGTAGGGGGACAAAATACATCTATGCACGATGGCGCACGCGCACAGCCGGTTTAGGTTCCGTGTTAGAGTATGGTTGCGTCTATCTCCGCCAGGCTCCAGTAAATGACAAACCTGCAGAGATGAACAAACTGAATTGGAACCTGTATTTAGGATTCATGTATCAGTTTCTCTACTTCAAGATTCATGCCCGTAAATGACAAGAGCGGTCGTCAGTAGTTACTACAGCCACAATCATACATCCCACCTATTTCTCTTCTAAAAATCTAATTTTAAACTTATATCTAACCTTTTTAAAGTGAGACCAAAAAGCAAATGTTTTCATGAATTTTTACGATATAGCCAATTTTGACTTTGTGGCTGTGGTAACTAGTTAACCAAACAGCTAATAAATATGCCTGCCTTCCTGCCTGCCTTCCTGCCTGCCTTCCCGCCATCCTGCCTGCCTTCCTTCCTGCCCGCCTTCCTTCCTGCCCGCCTTCCTTTCTGCCTGCCTGTCTGCCTTCCCGCCATCCTGCCTGCCTTCCCGCCATCCTGCCTGCCTTCCCGCCATCCTGCCTGCCTTCCTTTCTGCTTGCCATCCTGCCTGCCTTCCTTCCTGCCCGCCTTCCTTTCTGCCTGCCTGGTGCCATTTAAGACACACACTTGTCTTTTATGTCTTCTGTCATAATTATTCCTCACTCATCCTTCCTGCCTGCATGAACATTTAGTTCTACAAGTGCATTTTTCGCTATTCTTTAATTATACAGTATGCTTCTCTTGTCCTGTGATTGACCCCTGTGTTTAGATTTTGGTACATTCCTGTTCCAGTTGACCATGTTTAGCCTGGAGGAAGCAACCACCTGCATCCTTAAAGTTGGGGGTCATTGTCAGAAACAAGTTGTTTAGACAGATGACATGGCATCGTGTTGACTGGTCATATTCATACCAGTGAATGAACAGACTAACGGACAGACGGACTAACAGACAGACACACGGACGGACAGAGAGACGGAATCTCTGTATCACATCCGGACGTGATTGGGAGTCCCATAGGGTGGCGCACAATTGGCCCAGCGTCGTCCAGGTTTGGCCGGGATAGGCAGTCATTGTAAATGAGAACTTGTTCCTAGCAAGGAGTCATCAGGCCAGGTAGTCCTGAGGCATGGTCCTAGGGCTCAGGTCCTCGCCCCCAGACACATAAACTATTGCAGCATAAATACTGGAGGTTGAGACAGGAGGGGTCGGTGGCCCTGTCCGACGATACCCCCGGACAGGGCCACACAGGCAGGATATAACCCTACACACTTTGCCAAAGCACAGCCCCCACACCACTAGAGGGATAGCTTCAACCACCAACCTACTACCCTGAGACAAGGCTGAGTGTAGCCCACAAAGATCTCCCCCACGGCACGAACCCGAGGGGGCGCCAACCCGCACAGGAAGGTCACGTCAGTGACTCAACCCACTCAAGTGATGCACCTCTCCTAGGGACGGCATGGAAGAGCACCAGTAAACCAATGACTCAGCCCCCGTAATAGGGTTAGAGGCAGAGAATCCCAGTGGAGAGAGGGGAACCGGCCAGGCAGAGACAGCAAGGGCGGTTTGTCGCTCCAGTGCCTTTCCGTTCACCTTCACACCCCTGGGCCAGACTACACTCAATCATAGGACCTACTGAAGAGATGAGTCTTCAATAAAGACTTAAAGGTCAAGACCGAGTCTGCGTCTCTCACATGGATAGGCAGACCATTCCATAAAAATGGAGCTCTATAGGAGAAAGCCCTGCATCCAGCTGTTTGCTTAGAAATTCTAGGGACAGTAAGGAGGCCTGCGTCTTGTGACCGTAGCGTGCGTGGAGGTATGTACGGCAGGACCAAATCTGAAAGATGGGTAGGAGCAACCCCATGTAATGCTTTGTAGGTTAGCAGTAAAACCTTGACATAAGCCCTAGCCTTAACAGGAAATGTTTTGGTTCAAGTCAAGATTCTAGCAGCCGTGTTTAGCACTAACTGAAGTTTATTTAGGGCTTTATTCGGGTAGCCGGAAAGTAGAGCATTGCAGTAGTCTAACCTAGAAGTGACAAAAGCATGAATACATTTTTCTGCATTTTTGGACAAAAAGTTAATTATTTTTGCAATGTTACCAAGATGGGGAAAAAGCTGTCCTTGAAATATTCTTGATATGTTCGTCAAAAGAGAGAGTAACACCGAGGTCCTTGACAGCTTTATTTGAAGTGACTTGTACAACCATCAGGACTAATTGTCAGATCCAACAGAAGATCTTTGTTTCTTGGGACCTAGAACTAGTATCTCTGTTTTGTCCGAGTTTAAAAGTTTTAAAAAATGCCGCCATCCACTTCCTTATGACTGAAACACAGGCTTCCATGGAGGGCAATTTTGGGGCTTCACCATGTTTCATCAAAATGTACAGCTGTGTATCATCCGCATAGCAGTGAAAGTTAACATTGTTTCCGAATGACATCACTAAGTGGAAACAATAGTGGTCCTGAAACGGAACCTTGAGGAACACCGAAGTTTACAGTTGATTTGTCAGAAGACAAACCATCCACAGAGACAAACTGATGTCTTTCTGACAGATAAGATCTAAACCAGGTCAGAACTTGTCCATGTAGACCAATTTGGGTTTCCAATCTCTCCAAAAGAATGTGGTGATCGATGGTGTCAAAAGCAGCACTAAGGTCTAGGAGCACGAGGACAGATGCAGAGCCTTGTCTGACGCTATTAAAATGTCATTTACCACCTTCACGAGTGCAGCCTCAGTGCTATGGTGGGGTCTAAAACCAGACTGGAGCGTTTCATATACATTGTTTGTCTTCAGGAAGGCAGTGAGTTGCTGCGCAACAGCTTTTTCTCAAATTTCTGAGAGGAATGGGAGATTCCATATAGGACGATTTTATTTTGTTTTTAAAAAATATTTCCTGGTCAAGGTTTGGCTTTTTCAAGAGAGGCTTTATTACTGCCACTTTTAGTGAGTTTGGTACACATCCGTTGGATAGAGAGACGTTTATTATGTTCAACATTGGAGGGCCAAGCACATGAAGCAGCTCTTTCAGTAGTTCAATAGTCTTGACAAATGTTTTTTGTTTTTAGGGGTGCGACTGCATCTAGCGTATTATGCAAGGTTAAATTTAGTTTCTCAGTTAGGTGTAACTGATTTTTATACTCTGACGTTCTTGGGTAGGTGGAGGGAGTCTGGAAGGGCATCTAGGAATCTTTGGGTTGTCCGAGAATTTATAGCACAACTTTTGATGCTCCTTGGTTGGGGTCTGAGCAGATTATTTGTTGCGATTTCAAACGTAATAAAATGGTGGTCCGATAGTCCAGGATTATGAGGAAGAACATTAAGATCCACAATATGTATTCCACGGGACAAAACTAGGTCCAGAGTATGACTGTGGCAGTGAGTAGGTCCGGAGACATGTTGGACAAAACCCACAGAGTCGATGATGGCTCCAAAAGCCTTTTGGAGTGGGTCTGTGGACTTTTTCCATGTGAATATTAAAGTCACCAAAAATTAGAATATTGTCTGCCATGACTACAAGGTCCGATAGGAATTCAGGGAACTCAGTGAGGAACGTTGTATATGGCCCAGGAGGCCTGTAAACAGTAGCTATAAAAAGTGATTGAGTAGGCTGCATAGATTTCATGACTAGAAGCTCAAAAGACGAAAACCCAGTCTTTTCTTTCTTTTTTTTTTTTTATAATTGAAATTTGCTGTCGTAGATGTTAGCGACACCTCCGGGGGATATGGTCACTAGTGTAACCAGAAGGAGAGGCCTCATTTAACACAGTAAATTCATCAGGCTTAAGCCATGTTTCAGTCAGGCCAATCACATCAAGATTATGATCAGTGATTAGTTCATTGACTATAACTGCCTTAAGTGAGGGATCTAACATTAAGTAGCCCTATTCTCTTTCAATAATGACAGGAATGGAGGAGGCCTTTATTCCAGTGAGATTGCTAAGGCGAACACCGCCATGTTTAGTTTTGCCCAACCTAGTCTAGGCCTAGATGAGATGCTTTCTGAAGACAGTCTAGGCCTCGATGAGATGCTTTCTGAAGACAGACAGGCAGTTCCAGGTCCCTCAAGGCCAACAATAGAACAACTTTATTTAGGTAACCAGGCAGACCTGAAGTCACACATGAAGTAACTTCCCCTGAGGTCACAGAACAGAAGTCTGTTGTCATTTTCTACACACTATACATAGCATTCCTGTGATATATTTTATTAAATAGAAACATATCTATGACTGATTTTTAAAGTAGGGCTGATGCAAGATTGTGTCCATAACAAGTTGGTGAGGTGTTGAACTCTTGGACAGAACACTGATTTCCTCCTACAAAAACAGTTTTATGATTTAGGCTAGGGGTCCATTGCTGGCTGTAAAACAGTTGAGGGGGAGAGAGAGAGAGGCAGACCTGGCTCTCAAGAGAAGATAGGCTATGTGCACACTGCCCACAAAAGGAGGTGGAAACTGAGCTGCACTTCCTAACCTCCTGCCAAAAGAATGACCATATTAGAGACCCATATTTCCCTCAGATTACACAGACCCACAAAGAATTAGAAAACAAACCCAATTTTGATTAACTCTCATATCTATTGGGTGAAATACCACTGTGTGCCATCACAGCAGCAAGATTTGTGATCTGTTGCCACAAGAAAAGGGCAACCAGTGAAGAAAAAAACACCATTATAAATACAACCCATATTTATGTTTATTTATTTTCCCTTTTGTACTTTAACCATTTTCACATATGACATTTGAAATGTTTTTATTCTTTTGGAACTTTTCTGAGTGTAATGTTTACTGTTTTATTTCACTTTTGTTTGATCTATTTCACTTGCTTTGGCAATGAAAACATGTTTCCCATGCCAATAAAGCCTTTAAATGTAATTGAATTGAGAGGGAGACGGGGGTTGGCTGTGGGTCTGTTGAGGAGAGAGAGACGGGGGTTGGCTGTGTGTCTGTTGAGGAGAGGGAGACTGGGTCGGCTGTGTGTCTGTTGAGGAGAGAGAGACTAGGTCGGCTGTGTGTCTGTTGAGGAGAGGGAGACGGGGTCGGCTGTGTGTCTGTTGAGGAGAGGGAGACGGGGTCGGCTGTGTGTCTGTTGAGGAGAGGGAGACGGGGTCGGCTGTGTGTCTGTTGAG
>QNTS01003583.1:20936-38596 GCA_003317085.1 Hucho hucho | reverse complement strand
GAGACTGGGTTGGCTGTGGGTCTGTTGAGAAGAGGGAGACGGGGTTGCTGTGTGTCTGTTGAGGAGAGGGAGACGGGGGTCGGCTGTGTGTCTGTTGAGGAGAGGGAGACTGGGTTGGCTGTGTGTCTGTTGAGGAGAGGGAGACGGGGTTGGCTGTGTGTCTGTTGAGGAGAGAGAGACAGGGGTCGGCTGTGTGTCTTATCATACCAAACACCTCAGTGTTCCAAGAAGAAATGTCATATTAATGAAGCCTTCCACAATGGAAAACAGTGGTTGATGTTAGCTTTGCCTGCGATTGGGCTCTACATCTGGCACCACTGATTTGGTTATTGTTGATTCCAAACATTACTGTTGCTTAGGAGGAGCTCTTGTCAAAACAAACGGAAGTTGAGCCAACAAGTCAAACTTCAAGTTCTGTAACACCATTCATTACTTTTACATCCCTAACCGTGTGTTATTGGGCCACTGCATAATACAAGAAACATCTGTGGATGAAAGACTTGTTAGGCTGTGCAATGTATTCCCAGAGCAGAGCAACACTTAATGAATCTAGACTGTCTGAAATGGCACCCTATTCCACATACTGTATAGTGCATGCCCTGCTATAAATAATAATAACCCTATGGGCCCTGTTCTAAAGTAGTGCACTATATAGGGAATAGGGCCCTGGTCTACAGTAGTGCACTATATAGGGAATAGGGCCCTGGTCTGAAGTAGTGCACTATATAGGGAATAGGGCCCTGGTCTATTGTAGTGCACTATATAGGGAATAGGGCCCTGTTCTAAAGTAGTGCACTATATAGGGAATAGGCCCCTGGTCTATTGTAGTGCACTATATAGGGAATAGGGCCCTGGTCTATTGTAGTGCACAATATAGGGAATAGGGCACTGGTCTATTGTAGTGCACTATATAGGGAATAGGGCCCTGGTCTATTGTAGTGCACTATATAGGGAATAGGGCTCTGGTCAATAGTAGTGCACTAAATCAAATTGTATTTGTCACATACACATGGTTAGCAGATGTTAATGCGAGTGTAGTGAAATGCTTGTGCTTCTACTATAGCCCAGTGTCTCGGTCCCAGCAGTCTGATGAACCTGTAATAGGGTGCCATTTCGGGACGCTCCCTAGTTTCCGTGATGATAAATTGAAGACCGTGTGAGCCGAGTAGCACTAAATAATACCCTTTAGACAGACCTTTGTTGCAAAATAAAATAAAATCTGCCGATGGTTTTTAGAACCCAATTCCCTTTTTTTACCACATTTCTTGTCTTTTCTATCTGCCGTTGATTTTAATAAATTCATTGAATATAGGCTACACCCTCGCAAAGTTAATTCATTCTTAATTTGTTTTAGTGCTAAGAAACATTATAACACTAATGAAATGTATTTTCAAAATAATAGAATGACATTGAGTTTTTATCATCTTACTGGTCAGCCAATATGCTAGAGAGAAGTGCTCAGTGCGAATCTATTCTCGTCTCTTCTGCAGGCCTTCAACATCCACGTGAATAGTGTTCTGCACTGTCAGGTACGCTACAGCCAGCTGCTCGGCCTACACCAACAGGTAAGACGGCACAATACTACATACAGTGCATTCAGAAAGTATTCAGACCCCTTGACTTAATTTGTTTTGTAACGTTATTCTAAAATTGATTTGATATATATATATATTTTTTTTTTATCCATCTACACACAATACCCATAATGACAAAGTAAAAACAGATTTGTAGAACTTTTTGCACAAAAACAAACTGAAATCACATTTACATCAGTATTCAGACCCTTTACTCAGTACTTTGTTGACGCACCTTGGGCAGCGATTACAGCCTCAAGTGTTCTTGGGTATGACGCTACAAGTTTGGCACACCTGTATTTGGGGAGTTTCTCCCATTCTTATCTGTAGATCCTCTCAAGCTCTGTCAGGTTGGATGTGGAGCGTCGCTGCACAGCTATTTTCAGGTCTCTCCAGAGATGTTCGATCGGGTTCAAGTCCGGACTCTGGCTGGGCCACTCAAGGACATTCAGAGACTTGTCCCGAAGCCACTCCTGCGTTGTCTTGGCTGTGTGCTTAGGGTCGTTGTCCTGTTGCAAGGGGAACTTTTGCCCCAGTCTGAGGGCTCTGGAGCAGGTTTTCATCAGGATCTCACTGTATTTCGCTCCGTTCATCTTTGCCTCGATCCTGACTAGTCTTCCAGTCCCTGCCGCTGAAAAAAAACTCCCCACTCTAGAGCCCTGTCAGTTACCATCGGGTTCTTGGTCACCTCCCTGACCAAGGCCCTTCTCCCACGATTGCTCAGTTTGGCCGGGCAGCCAGCTCTAGGAAAAGTCTTGGTGGTTCCAAAACTTCATCCATTTAAGAATGATGGAGGCCACTGTGTTCTTGGCGACCTTCAATACTGTGGAAATGTTTTGGTACCCTTCCCCAGATCTGTGCCTTGACACAATACTGTCTCGGAGCTCTATGGACAATTCCTTCGACCTCATGGCTTAGTTTTGCTCTGACATGCACTGTCAACTGTGGGACCTTATATAGACAGGTATGTGCCTTTCCAAATCATGTCCAATCAATTGAATTTACCACAGCTGGACTCCAATCAAGTTGTAGAAACATTCAAAGATGATCAATGGAAACAGGATGCACCTGAGCGCAACTTTGAGTCCCATAGCAAAGGGTTTGAATACTTATGTAAATAAGGTATTTGTTTTTTATTTTGAATACATTTGCAAACATTTCTAAAAACCTGTTTTCGCTTTGTCATTATGGGGTATTGTCTGTAGATTGCTGAGGAAATTGTTTTATTGAATCCATTTTAGAATAAGGCTGTAACGTAACAAAATGTGGAGAAAGTCTGAATACTTTCCAAAGGCACTATGTGCAGCTTCAAAACAAATAGTTGGAGAATCAAGCAACAATTACTAGCATAGGCCTATTGGTCTTTTGGTATGTCAAAATTGCTTGAAATGTATAATTTGCTTATGAAGCTTGCATTTGGAAATCGTTGTTAAAATGAACTATTACATAATCAACATGTGTTCTAGACAAAATAATGAAAAGGGCTGTCCTGTAGCCTCAATAAATGGACAACGATCTGTAGTTGAACACAACCGGGCTGTATCACAACCGTCCGTGATCGGGAGTCCCATAGGGCGGCGCACAATTGGCCCAGCGTCATCCGGGTTAGGGGAGGGTTTGGCCGGGGTAGGCAGTCATTGTAAAATAAGAATTTGTTTAACTGATTTGCCTAGTTAAAATGAAGGTTAAATAAAATAACTTGAGACTTGACTTGCTCTTAGAATACATGACTTGGACTTGACTCGACACTCAACCTGCTCTACTTGAGACTCGGCCCTTGTGACTTGAGACTCGGCCCTTGTGACTTGAGACTCGGCCCTTGTGACTTGAGACTTGCTTGTGACTGGAATAATAGTGACTTCTGTGTCTATGCCAACTCCCAGCCTCATCTGGTGGTGTAGTCACGGTGTAGTCACAGTAAACCCATGAGCGCAAACCCCTTCCTCAGGGAACGTTCTTACAGGTGCTGGCAAAACTACTGGAAGTGGATGTTAAATGGAGTGTTATTGGTAGTGACAGCTGAGCAGAAGCCCGTGGGACTTTGTAGCTTCATCTACATTTAGAGGGCCAATACATCGAACCTGTCACAGGTTGCATCCCTAATAGCATCCTGGTTGTATTCCACTGTGTAGGTGAGAGGTTGCCATTTCAAACGCAGCCAGTGTAGGAGAGAGGTTGCCATTTCAAACACAGCCAGTGTAGGAGAGAGGTTGCCATTTCAAACGCAGCCAGTGTAGGAGAGAGGTTGCCATTTCAAACGCAGCCAGTGTAGGAGAGAGGTTGCCATTTCAAACGCAGCCAGTGTAGGAGAGAGGTTGCCATTTCAAACGCAGCCAGTGTAGGAGAGAGGTTGCCATTTCAAACGCAGCCAGTGTAAGAGAGAGGTTGCCATTTGAGACGCAGCCAGTGTCTGCCTGTGGATACTGAGTGAGTATCCAGCACAGCGCCCTGGTCTGCTTTTTCCTCTACACCATCATTACATTACGTTGAAATGAAAAACACCTTGCTGCTTTTCACTACGACTGTGTTCCAAATGACTACCTATTCCCTTTATAGTGCACTACTTTTGACCAGGGCCTATAGGGTTAGTAGTGCACTACTTTTGACCAGGGCCAATAAAGTAGAGCCCATAGGGGTCTGGTTAAAAGTAGATAACAGGGTGCCATTTGGAACACAGACTACATTGTATTTTAAAACAGATCTAAATTAAAACACCAGTTGGTTCTTGGGGTCCGACAAGCGTTTGCGGAAACATCTTGTTTAAAGCCAGAGATCTTCTGATGATAAAGTCCCTGAGTTCAACAGGAATGAGTGAGTGGGAGATTCCTTTAAGGAGCTAAATCAACTCAGCCTGGCTAGACAGTAGAAGCCAGACGTCTGATTCCTGGATGTGTTTTACATGGATGTGTTTTACATGGAAACTATTCACATATCCACCGGACTGACTGGGTTTGAAATGAACCTGTGATTCATCCTCAAACTGCACACAATGACCTTCACGTAAGTTACACCAGGTTTTCCAACGAGCTTCACATGAGGGAACCATTTTTTGTATCCATGTTTTCTGGCCTAACTTTCGCCTGGAGGGTACCCTTTTGTATCCATGTTTTCTGGCCTAACTTTCGCCTGGAGGGTACCCTTTTGTGTCCATGTTTTCCTCTCAACCCATTACTCCTATTATAAAGACTGAATTAAATGTTTAGAATGTAACTTTTTTAAGTAACCAACTATTTAAAGATATTGTAGCAGGCACCACATTGTTCCCATACTCTTTATCTTGGGACTGAAATCCGGGTCCAACGACTGTCAAGCCAAACCTTGAGAAGTTGTTACATTACCCTCTGCTTGTCCACACACTTCTCTATACCAAGTCCCTCACGCGGACACACCTCTCCAATGGCTTCATGGGGCGACATCCCACTTCAGACACCAATGTAGCAAATTTGGGGGTAGCCCTGACCGGGACTCAAACCCAGGTCCAGCGACTGTCAAGCCAACGCCTTAACCGTTACACCAAGAGGTCTGAACTTTTTTGGCGAGGTTGCAAGTTGTTGTGTTCAAGGAAGGGTTTTGTTTTTTTACAACTGAATAATTGAAGCTGATCTGGCGGTTCGTGGCCCAACACCCTATCAATACACTTTGTTGGTGTTTCCTTTATTCTGATGTTGGTGTTTCCTTTATTCTGGCAGTTACCTGTAGCAGCACTACTACACGGAGAATGGAACAGCTGGATGTGGGAAATGTCTTGAGTCGTACGAAACAGAATATAACAATTGGGAATGACAATGTCGTCATGTGTACTACGTGTAAAAACCTGTACCACTATATATTGAGAGCCGTTTCTAAACGGACGTATTTGGGGTGTTTATTTTTTTTTTTTTTCAGGGCCCCCGTAGTACACAACGAGGATGAGGAAGTGATTTGCTGTTTCTCAAAAAAAAATTAAATCACAAAAAAGGAGTCTGGACCCTTCTATAACATGCCATTTACAACAAAAATTTAGATTTGGTTGTAAAAAAAAGTAACTTATCCTTTTAAGGTTGCTACAATATGATCTGTATCAGAGTAGTTAAAACGTATTATTATTATTATTATTATTATTATTATTATTATTAATATAACATGCTCAATATTTTTCAGACTAGTCCTTTCTTCCCATTGGCTTCAGACCGTGAACTTGTATGTTTTAATTTCCTCCCAGATAAAGAAAGAGTATGGGAACAACGTGGTGCCTGCTTTCCCCCCAAAGAAGATCTTCACGCTGACGCCGGCTGAGGTGGAGCAGAGACGAGAACAGCTGGAGAAATACATGCAAGCTGGTGAGATCACGTTTTTCAGTGCTGGGCCCTGTATTTGAGGTTAGGGTCAATTCCATTGCAATTCACTCAATTCAGAAGATGATTTGAAATTCCAATTCCAGTATTGTTGAAGAGAAAAGTCAGTTATTTTCTACAAGGATGTTTAAATTCTCATTCAAATCTGATTTACCTCCAAACTAGAAGTGACCTCCACATTTCCCATGGGGAGGAGGGTATAGTAGAACAGAGAGTAGCTGACTCAATAAAAGGGCAGTATAGTAGAACAGAGAGTAGCTGACTCAATAAAAGGGCAGTATAGTAGAACAGCGAGTAGCTGACTCAATAAAAGGGCAGTATAGTAGAACAGAGAGTAGCTGACTCAATAAAAGGGCAGTATAGTAGAACAGAGAGTAGCTGACTCAATAAAAGGGCAGTATAGTAGAACAGCGAGTAGCTGACTCAATAAAAGGGCAGTATAGTAGAACAGCGAGTAGCTGACTCAATAAAAGGGCAGTATAGTAGAACAGCGAGTAGCTGACTCAATAAAAGGGCAGTATAGTAGAACAGCGAGTAGCTGACTCAATAAAAGGGCAGTATAGTAGAACAGAGAGTAGCAGACTCAATAAAAGGGCAGTATAGTAGAACAGAGAGTAGCTGACTCAATAAAAGGGCAGTATAGTAGAACAGCGAGTAGCAGACTCAATAAAAGGGCAGTATAGTAGAACAGAGAGTAGCTGACTCAATAAAAGGGCAGTATAGTAGAACAGAGAGTAGCTGACTCAATAAAAGGGCAGTATAGTAGAACAGAGAGTAGCTGACTCAATAAAAGGGCAGTATAGTAGAACAGAGAGTAGCTGACTCAATAAAAGGGCAGTATAGTAGAACAGAGAGTAGCCGACACATGATCTCCTTCTGGAACATTTCCTCTTAGCAACCAGAATGACCAATCCATGTAGCAGAATACCTTGTTAGCCTCTGTCTACCTTAGCCTATTGTGGTATTGGTGTGGGCAGTAGCGTACAGGCTCTGACTAGACCACACACACACTAGGTTTGGACAGTATCCAGATTTTCATATCGTCATACCGTCGTTCTCTTATCCTGGGATTTACGCATTAAAAGCCCATTGGGCGTCTATTACCAGAATGCTAACAAAAATAGCACAAGTAATAGCGAATTTCCTTGGAGGCTGCTAGCTAAATATGCTAACGAGCGCAAACAAAAGTAAACTAGTTGCAAAGACAGGCAATCCAGCTCATTTATGTGTGTGGGCTATACACAGGGGCAAGAAAAAGTATGAACCCTTTGGAATTAACTGGATTTCTGCATAACTTGGTAATAAAATTTGATCTGATCTTCATCTAAGTCACAACAATAGACAAACAGTCTGCTTAAACAAATAACACACAAACAATTATATGTTTTCATGTCTTTATTGAACACACTGTGTAAACATTCACACTGTAGGGTGGGAAAAGTATGTGAACCCTTTGATTTAATAACTGGTTGACCCTCCTTTGGCAGCAATAAACTCAGCCAAACGTTTTCGGTAGTTGTGGATCAGACCTGCCCAACGGTTAGGAGGAATTTTGGACCATTCCTCTTTACAAAACTGTTTCAGTTCAGCAACATTCTTAGGATGTCTGATGTGAACCGCTCGAGGTCATGCCACAGCATTTTAAATCAGGTTGAGGTCAGGACGCTGACTGGGCCACGTTAGAAGGCGTATTTTCTTCTGTTGAAGCCATTCTGTTGTTTATTTTCCTCTTGTGTTTTGGGTCGTTGTCCTGTTGCATCACCCAAATTCTGTTGAGCTTCAATTGGTGGACAGATAGCCTTACATTCATTCTCCTGCAAAATATCTTGATAAACCTGGGAATAGATTTTTTACATCGACGACAGCCAGCTGTCCAGGCCCTGAGGCAGCAAAGCAGCCCCAAACCATGATGCTCCCTCCACCATACTTTACAGTTGGGATGAGGTTTTGATGTTGGTTTGCTGTGACTTTTTTTCTACACACATAGTGTTGTGTGTTCCTTCCAAACAACTCAACGTTAGTTTAATCTGTCCACAGAATATATTGCCAGAAGCGCTGTGGAACATCTAGGTGCTCTTTTGTGAACTTCAGACTTCTGACTTTTTTATAGGGCAGGGCAGCTCTAACCAACATCTCCAATCTCGTCTCATTGATTGGACTCCAGGTTAGCTGACTCCTGACTCCAATTAGCTTTTGGAAGTCATTAGCCTAGGGGTTCACATACTTTTTCCAACCTACACCGTGAATGCTTAAATTATGTATTCAATATACAGTCGTGGCCGAAAGTTGAGAATGACACAAATATTAATTTTCACAAAGTCTGCTGCCTCAGTTTGTATGATGGCAATTTACATATACTCCAGAATGTCATGAAGAGTGATCAGATGAATTGCAATTAATTGCAAAGTCCCTCTTTGCCATGCAAATGAACTGAATACCCAAACAGCATTTCCACTGCATTTCAGCCCTGCCACAAAAGGACCAGCTGACATCATGTCAGTGATTCTCTCGTTAACACAGGTGTGAGTGTTGACGAGGACAAGGCTGGAGATCACTCTGTCATGCTGTTTGAGATCGAATAACAGACTGGAAGCTTCAAAAGGAGGGTGGTGCTTGGAATCATTGTTTTTCCTCTGTCAAACATGGTTACCTGCAAGGAAACACGTGCCGTCATCATTGCTTTGCACAAAAAGGACTATTGCTGCCAGTAAGATTGCACCTAAATCAACCATTTATCGGATCATCAAGAACTTCAAGGAGAGCGGCTCAATTGTAAAGAAGGCTTCAGGGCGCACAAGAAAGTCCAGCAAGCGCCAGGACCATCTCCTAAAGTTGATTCAGCTGCGGGATCGGGGCATCACCAGTACAGAGCTTGCTCAGGAATGGCAGCAGGCAGGTGTGAGTGCATCTGCACGCACAGTGAGGCGAAGACTTTTGAAGGATGGCCTGGTGTCAAGAAGTGCAGCAAAGAAGCCACTTCTCTCCAGGAAAAACATCAGGGACAGACTGATATTCTGCAAAAGGTACAGGGATTGGACTGCTGAGGACTGGGGTAAAGTCAATTTCTCTGATGAATCCCCTTTCCGATTGTTTGGGGCATCCGGAAAAAAGCTTGTCCGGAGAAGACAAGGTGAGCGCTACCATCAGTCCTGTGTCATGCCAACAGTAAAGCATCCTGAGACCATTCATGTGTGGGGTTGCTTCTCAGCCAAGGGAGTGGGCTCACTCACAATTTTGCCTAAGAACACATCCATGAATAAAGAATGGTACCAACACATCCTCCGAGAGAAACTTCTCCCAACCATCCAGGAACAGTTTGGTGACGAACAATGCCTTTTCCAACATGATGGAGCACCTGGCCATAAGGCAAAAGTGATAACTAAGTGGCTCGGGGAACAAAACATCGATATTTTGGGTCCGTGGCCAGGAAACTCCCCAGACCTTAATCCCATTGAGAACTTGTGGTCAATCCTCAAGAGGCGGGTGGACAAACAAAAACCCACAAATTCTGACAAAGCATTGATTATGCAAGAATGGGCTGCCATCAGTCAGGATGTGGCCCAGAAGTTAATTGACAGCATGCCAGGGCGGATTGCAGAGGTCTTGAAAAAGAAGGGTCAACACTGCAAATATTGACTCTTTGCATCAACTTCATGTAATTGTCAATAAAAGCCTTTGACACTTATGAAATGCTTGTAATTATACTTCAGTATTCCATAGTAACATCTGACAAAAATATCTCTGGCTGGGCCACTCAAGGACATTCAGAGACTTATCCCGAAGCCACTCCTGTGTTGTCTTGGCTGGTGCTTTGGGTCGTTGTCCTGTTGGAAGGTGAACCTTGGCCCAGTCTGAGGTCCTCAACACTCTGTCACAGGTTTTTATTAAGGATCTCTCTGTACTTGCTCCGTTCGTCTTTGCCTCGATCCTGACTAGTCTCCCAGTCCCTGCCGCTGAAGAAAATTCCCACAGCATGATGCTGCCTCCACCATGCTTCACTGTAGGGATGGTGCCAGGTTTCCTCCAGACGTGACACTTGGCATTCAGGCCAAAGATTTCAATCTTGGTTTTATCAGACCATGAGAAACAAGATTCTCTGGTCTGATAGTCTTTTAGGTGCCTTTTGGCAAACTCCAAGCGGGCTGTCATGTGCCTTTTACTGAGGAGTGGCTTCCGTTTGGCTACTCAACGTAAAGGCCTGATTTGGTAGAGTGCTGCCGATATGGTTGTCCTTCTAGTTGGTTCTTCCATCTCCACAGAGGAACACTGGAGCTCTGTCAGTGACCAAGTTCTTGGTCACCTCCCTGACCAAGGCCCTTCTCCCTGATTGCTCAGTTTGGCCGGGCGGTGAGCTCTAGGAAGAGTCTTGGTGGTTCTAAACTTCATCGATTAAAGAATGATGGAGGCCACAGTGTTCCAGTGGTGGAAAAAGTACCCAATTCTCATACTTGAGTAAAAGTAAATAGACCTTAATAGAAAATGACTCAAGTAAAAATGAAAGTCACTCAATAAAATACTACTTGAGTAAAAGTATTTGGTTGTAAAAGTATCAAATTGTAAAAGTATAATTCATTTCAAATTCCTTATATTAAGCAACCAGATGGCACCTTTTTCTTGTTTTGGATAGCCAGGGGTACGCTCCATCATTTCCAAAGAAAGCATTTGTGTTTAGTGAGTCGGCCAGATCAGAGGCAGTAGGGATGACCAGGGATGTTCTCTTGATAAGTGTGTGAATTGGACTATTTTCCTGTCCTGCTAAGCATTCAAAATGTAACGAGTACTGTTGGGTGTCAGGGAAAATGTATGGAGTAAAAACTACATTATTTTCTTTAGGAATGTAGTGAAGTAAAAGTAGTCAAAAATATAAATTGTAAAGTACAGATACCCCAAAAGACTACTTTAGTACTTTAAAGTATTTTTCTTTAAGTACTTAACACCACTGCTGTGTTCTTGGGGGATCTTCAATGCTGCAGAAATGTTTTGGTACGCTTCCCCTAATCTGGGCCTCGACACAATCCTGTCTCGGATCTCTACGGACAATTCCTTCAACCTTATTGCTTGGTTTTTGCTCTGACATGCACTGTCAACTGTGGGACCTTATATAGACAGTTGTGTGCCTTTCCAAATAATTTCCAATCAATTGAATTTACCACAGGTGGATTCCAATCAAGTTGTAAAACATCTCAAGGATGATCAATGGAAACAGGAAGCACCTGAGCTCAATTTAGAGTCTCATAGCAAAGAGGCGGAATACTTATGTAAATATGGTATTTCAGTTTATTATTTTCAATACATTTGTGAAAATGTCAAACTGTTTTCGCTTTGTCATTGTGGTGTATTGTGTGTAGATTGCTGAGGAAAATGTTTTATTTAATCCATTTTAGAATAAGGCTGTTACGTAACAAAATGTGGAAGAAGAGAAGGGGTCTGAATACTTTCCAGAATGCGCTGCTTATTGGGTAGGAGCTAACCGAATGTCATGTTTGGTGATGTTGGGACATTTTACAAGCAAACGTGAATCAGAGACATTGTGCAAATCAACTAAGTTTTGAAGCATTGCTTTGTCTGAAGGAAGAACAGTACTTTCTCCCGTTGTGCTATTTACAAACAAACACGTGACTGGCTCAACTGTTCTGGGGAACTACGGGAAGCTTCATCATGTGAATGAAGAACGTGATCTGGTTCAACGGTATTGAGGGTATAAAAAAAAAAAATACATCCCATGGCTATTTCCAAATACCCCTGTATACAGTATATCGCCTAACACACGCACACACTGAGCACAATAGTAGTTGAGGCTAAGGCCTCTTGGCTGTCGTCCTGACTCTTGACAAAACCTGGAACCAGAGATCCTTTCTGTTCTCTTCAGATCCATTCATAATGTTATCAGGACTAATAGGAAAGTTTGATATATTGTTTTGGTCAAATAAGCTGCCAGAGATACTGTCCAGGTCCTGGGTTGAGCACACCAAAGTTTCAACCCTCCCTCAGTTGGTCCTTGTCAGGAACATTTTATATTTTCTTTGGCAAGATGTCTTTGTCAGCTAATTCCTTAAGATACAGGTCCAAGGGGATGGTAGGCTATGTTCCCCCACCAAGCCTCAGCTTTGGCCAGACGCTTCCCCAAGCAGGTCAGGGGTGAACTGTGGCAATACACACACCGGCACGCACGCAAGCACACACACACACGCACACGCACACACACACACGCACACTGACCAAGAGAAGAACTGAGTGAAATGTAGCTGGCAGCAGTGTTGAGTGTTTGTTTTAATCTTTTCGAGCACTGAAAGTTACCACAGAACAAACTGAGCCTTGTTGGGGCATATTTGCTCATAGTCTGTAAGCACACACACACACACCAGGTCTTCCTGGCTGACCAACCGCTTGCTGGGAGGATGGTACATGATGGTTTTAACATGGTTATGGAAAATCTACCGCCTCAAAACACAATCTGTTCTCCCTCGTCCCCGAACGCTGTGTGTGTGTGTGAGACATGGGCCAGAACTCAATCCACCACAGGAATTATGTCTGCCTCTGCCTGTCTCTGCCTCTGTCTCTGCCTCTGTCTGTGCCTCTGTCTGTGCCTCTGTCTGTGCCTCTCTCTGTCTCTCTGCCTCTGTCTCTCTGCCTCTGTCTCTCTGCCTCTGTCGCTGTCTCTCTGTCGCTGTCTGTCTGTCTGTCTGTCTGTCGCTGTCTGTCTGTCGCTGTCTCTCGCTGTCCTTTTAAGGGCACTTCTAATTGAGTGTACACTCTATTTAGGGGTGAGTATTGCAGCACCCGCCCACATACTGTGCTTTCATTGCGACGTACAATACAATCAACCTTAGCTTTGTAAATGGACGACACGAAAATAAACCACTGTGGAGATTCACTGGTTAATCACATGTGGAGATGTGCTCTTTGATGATTTACAGATAGTTGAAGCCACGTCAGAAGATATTCTCGGCTCCTTGTAGAGATATCCTACTGCTACAGATTGATGAGTTGCAATTCTAAGTACCGACGTGGCCCTCTAACATCTCTCATCTTCTCTCTCTCCACCACCACAGTGCGACAGGACCCCATGCTCGGAGCCAGTGAGATGTTCAACAGCTTTCTAAGGAAAGCCCAGCAGGTTGGTAGTGGAGCTAGCTAGCATGTCTTCCACCCTGGCTGTGTAATTGTTGTGTAGCTAGCTAGCTGTTCTTACACCCGTGTGTTTTGTTGTACATAGGCGTTCTCATCCGGAGGTGTGTTGTGTGTGTGTGTGGTACAGGTGTGTCAGTTCTTTTCTACGTAGGCTGTCTCATCAAGTGGTGTGTGTGTGTGTGTGTGTCAGTTGTGTTCTATATAGGCAATCTCCTCAGCAAGCTGCTGCTCTGTGAGCCAGTGTATTGTGTCTCTGCTCTGTGATTCAGTGTATTGTGTCTCTGCTCTGTGAGCCAGTGTATTGTGTCTCTGCTCTGTGATTCAGTGTATTGTGTCTCTGCTCTGTGAGCCAGTGTATTGTGTCTCTGCTCTGTGAGCCAGTGTATTGTGTCTCTGCTCTGTGAGCCAGCAGGCTGACTCAGTAATGGCTTCAGTCTTGGTAATACGTTCAGCCACGGTGGGACTTTGAGGTGAGGTGGTAGTTTTCTCAATGATACGTCTTGCCGTAGAGATCCAGCATTTAAAGAATTACACTGATTGGCCCAAGGCGGGAGCTATAGTAATTAACTGAAATGTGTGAGTCACACCAGAGAGGAATAGGTGAAGTGAGAGGGATAACTGGGCCCAAAATCTGTCTTCTCTAGCAGGTGGCTTTTTTTTTAATACAATTTTTTGCTCACCAAGCCATACGTTTTTGTACAGAGGTAAATGAGATTGTCCTATAGGAGACCCAGCAGTAAACCTGTCATTGTCCAATAGGAGACCCAGTAGTAAACCTGTCATTGTCCTATAGGAGACCCAGCAGTAAACCTGTCATTGTCCTATAGGAGACCCAGTAGTAAACCTGTCATTGTCCTATAGGAGACCCAGTAGTAAACCTGTCATTGTCCTATAGGAGACCCAGTAGTAAACCTGTCATTGTCCTATAGGAGACCCAGTAGTAAACCTGTCATTGTCCTATAGGAGACCCAGTAGTAAACCTGTCATTGTCCAATAGGAGACCCAGTAGTAAACCTATCATTGTCCAATAGGAGACCCAGCAGGTTCCAACAGAAGAGGTACCTCTGCAGATCTACCTGTCTAAGAGCCAGAAGGTCACGGTCAACATCCTGACCTCCGACCAGACCGAGGACGTCCTTGAGGTAAGTTGTATGTGTGTTTGCCAGCCGGGCCACATGCTGATTTAAAACGCTCTTCGTTTTCGATTCAGTTTTATTATCACCTTATTATCGTGGAAATTATGAATGATAGTGTTGTGGATTTATAGATATATTACTAACGTTCAGTTGGTGTCCTACAAGGAATATCAGTGCCTGTAGGGAGAGGATTGAAATGAAAGTAGAGGATGTTTGCCAGCACCAGAGAATGTTTGCCAGCACCAGAGAATGTTTGCCAGAACCAGAGAACCAGAGAAATGTTTGCCAGCACCGGAGAATGTTTGCCAGCACCGGAGAATGTTTGCCAGCAAAAGAGAACCAAAGAATGTTTGCCAGAACCAGAGAACCAGAGAATGTTTGCCAGCACCAGAGAATGTTTGCCAGCACCAGAGAATGTTTGCCAGCAAAAGAGAACCAAAGAATGTTTGCCAGAACCAGAGAATCCATCCACTCTTGACACTAGTTGACCCATAAGTGAATGCAATACATTCTCCCAGATTTAAAGATAGAAGTTGTAACGCCACACAAACAGCTGCTCTTTGTTTCTGTAACTGCTACAACTGTAAACTAGTCTGGTGTTCTTCATAAACTGTTGTTACCAGAAGGACCATAGATCTCTCTCTCTCTGGGATATTTCAATAGGTTTAAGACTGTATAACTGTCAGTGGATAAACTCATGTTTTTGTTTTATATGAGTCAGAGGAAATAGGAGTTGTGGATTCATTCAACCACAGGAAACAATGACAGAAGATGATCTTTCTGTCTGTCTTCTGATTTGCAGGCTGTTGCGTCGAAGCTGGACCTTCCAGACGACCTGGCTGGTTACTTCAGTCTCTTCCTGGTTCGGGAAGGAGTGGACGGGGGCTTAACGTGTAAGCACTGACTTTTAACCTTCGACCCCCTAACCCTTAACGATCCCATAACCATATAGAGGACAGTTGGGAATGAAATACATTGATAATTTCTGAGCGGTCATCATATAAGATGGATATTGCTATGGCTGACTAGAGGGAGTTGTTTTGACAGACCGCTCGAGGGAGTTGTTTTGACAGACCGCTCGAGGGAGTTGTTTTGACAGACCACTCGAGGGAGTTGTTTTGACAGACCGCTCGAGGGAGTTGTTTTGACAGACCCATCGAGGGAGTATTTTTGACAGACCCATCGAGGGAGTTGGTTTGACAGACCCATCGAGGGAGTTGTTTTGACAGACCCATCGAGGGAGTTGTTTTGACAGACCCATCGAGGGAGTTGTTTTGACAGAGAAACAGAGGCTGGAAAGGCAGACCAGCAGCTGGAAGGTTGCTGGTTCAAGCCCCGGGCAGGGCCACAGACAAATGGGAATAGAACTGAACTGGCAGCTGGAAGGCTGATGGTCATTGATCCCATGTACCATCTCCTGCCATTGTGTCCTTGAGCAAGGCACCTAACCCCCCACAATGAATCTCCATCCAGGGGCTCTGCACTGCTACTGACCCTGTGTCAACTTCTGTGCATTTGTTGTTGTTGGGAAGGGGAGAACCAATGTATTATGAAGTATTACATTCCCGCTGGAGACATACACATCTTTATCCAGCATATTGTCCATCTAGAGCGGGATACTAGCGGGCTCCCCATGTAATCCCATCCAGGAACAATATGTCTGCCAATGAGCATTATTGTCTGGAAAAAAGGACAACACGTTAGACTCCCCTGCACATGCATTTGTTGAAATACATCAGCACAATGTTGATGGAACACATTTCACTTTGATTATATCCCACAGACCCCCAAGATGAATATGAGTTGTTAGCCTAGGCAGCCGATAGTCCATGAGCACCCGTGGCTAGGCTAATGAATTGTCTAAAACCTCATCAATATAAAAACATAAGTCACGTAGTAGTAGTAGTAGTAGTAGTAGTAGTAGTAGTAGTAGTAGTAGTAGTAGTCAACACGTAGTAGTAGTAGTCAACACGTAGTAGTAGTAGTAGTAGTAGTAGTAGTAGTAGTCAACACGTAGTAGTAGTAGTAAACACGTTAGGCTTCTGATTATGGGCTGGCATTTCAATATCTAGCTAGCTAGGCTAACGTTTTTAGCCTAATACTATCTAGTGAGTTGAGAGCTAGCTAGTTAACAACTGGCTAGCTAGCTAGAGATGTTAGAGCAACCCTCAATCAGATGTATTTTCCTGTTGCACAAAGTTAGCTTTTTGGATGGCGTACACGTCTTTTAACAGAATAGACATCATTTGCTAGGCCTTCAGACACTGAGTGGAAAACAGAACGATAGCTGGCTAGCGGATTAGCTAGACAAGTAAGACATTGACGTTACCTGAAGTGAAATGTTGCCAGACCTTCATAGCAGTGATCCATGCACGTTGTCCTGATTCAACGAAACCCAACAACACAGCACTCAACCCTTAGCTAACCCCTAGGAGCTAAAGCTAGCTAGACAAACTTGTTGTAGTAGTTTTCTGGGCAGATGAGACTCTTTGTGGCGTATTACTGCCTTTCACAGGTCGGAGTGCAAATTACACATTTGGGGGACAGAAAAGGGGAGGCGGGAAGTGGGGCTAGCTACAACTTGTTAACGGTGCTCACTAAAATCAGAAACAAACTCACGCCACTCAACAGAAAGTGGTCAGGGGCCAAGATTCAACAACCCACATTTCTGGAATTTTACTCAAAGAAGGTCTATAAGGGGACTAAGACACTTAAATGGAAAGGAACTATATAAGGAACTATACAAGGAACTACAAATTAAAGCATGGACATGTTAGTTAGTTTTTTGCTGATTTCATTCCTGATTTCATTCCTAAAATCTCCCACTCGGAAAGGAATTGAGGAGCTGACGTGGCACAAGTGCAAAAGATTAGCTAATCCCTTGGACTGTGTCCCGAAGGGAACCCTATTCCCTATACACACCTATGGGCCCTGTTCAAAAGTAGTGCACTACATAGGGAATAGGGTGCCATTTAGAACTCAGCCGAATTACCTTGATAACCGAATGAGTGAGATTAGGGAGAGCGCTACCAAACCCCCTGCCAAACCTTATTCCTCCTCTTTTTCCTCCTCTTCCTGCCAAACCCTCTTTCAACCAACACAAACAGAAGAAAGATTGCCTCTGTCAATAGAATCCACCTATTTCTGTTGGAACCGAACTGGGGTGGCAGGGTTCTGTCAAGAGTTCTGCTGAATGAAGGAACGGGTAGAACTATTGAATATGGACACGTTCCCCTAAGGATTCATTTCAAGTCTGTCTCAAGGCTCCCAGATTAACTGTACTGTTTCTGTACGGAACTCTCCGAGCTATATGAACCAATAGTCCTGTTCTGTACTGAACTCTCCAGGCTATATAAACCAATAGTCCTGTTCTGAACTCTCCAGGCTATATAAACCAATAGTCCTGTTCTGAACTCTCCAGGCTATATAAACCAATAGTCCTGTTCTGAACTCTCCAAGCTATAGAAACCAATAGTCCTGTTCTG
>QNTS01003582.1:88487-101038 GCA_003317085.1 Hucho hucho | reverse complement strand
CACAGGTTCTGTCAGACCTGGGCTCTGACCGTTAATCACAGGTTCTGTCAGACCTGGGCTCTGACCCGTTAACCACAGGTTCTGTCAGACCTGGGCTCTGACCGTTAACCACAGGTTCTGTCAGACCTGGGCTCTGACCGTTAACCACAGGTTCTGTCAGACCTGGGCTCTGACCGTTATTCACAGGTTCTGTCAGACCTGGGCTCTGACCGTTAACCTAAAGAAAACAAATATAATGATATTCAAAAAAAGGTCCGGAAATCAGGATGACCAATATAAATTCTATTAGAACACACCAGACACATATCTAGGACTAAATATCAGCAACACAAGGTAGCTTTCACATGGCTGTGAACGAGCTGATAGACAAAGCAAGAAGAGCATTCTATGCCATTAAAAGGAACATTAAAATCTAATTTACAATTACAATCTGTCTAAAAATCCAATCAGTTACAGAACCAATTGCTTTATATGGCAGCGAAGTATGGGGTCCACTCTCTAATAACGAATTTACCAAACGGGACAAACAGCCAATCGAAAGACTGCACAGTTTTGCAAGACTGTATTGCAAGTGCAAAGAAGAACTCCAAATAAAATATGTAGATCAGAATTGGGCCAATTCCTCCTCCTCCTTATAAGACTAGGAAAAAGCGTCATCAAATTTTACAACCGTCTAAAAACAAGTGACCCCAGAACATTCCATCACACAGCTCTACAATGTCAAGAGATGAAACAAGAGAAGAGTCCCCTCAGCCAGCTGGTTCTGAGGCTCAGTTCACTAACCCAAACCAACCCCATAGAGACTCAGGACAACACTCAGCCAGCTGGTTCTGAGGCTCAGTTCACTAACCCAAACCAACCCCATAGAGCCTCAGGACAGCAGTCAGCCAGCTGGTTCTGAGGCTCAGTTCACTAACCCAAACCAACCCCACAGAGCCTCAGGAAATTTGGCCAAAAACAAATCATCACAAAGCAAAGAGAAAAATATATCAACTATTGGAAAGACACCACGAAAATTATATATTGGCTCTTAACAGACAGTACATGGTGGCAGACTATAGAAAACTGTGGAAAACACTGACTANTATTGCAGATTCAGTCTTCCCAACCTGGTGCAGGTCTACAATTTTGTTTCTGGTGTCCTTTGACAGCTCTTTGGTCTTGGCCATAGTGGAGTTTGGAGTGTGACTGTTTGAGGTTGTGGACAGGTGTCTTTTATACTGATAACAAGTTCAAACAGGTGCCATTAATACAGGTAACGAGTGGAGGACAGAGGAGCCTCTTAAAGAAGAAGTTACAGGTCTGTGAGAGCCAGAAATCTTGCTTGTTTGTATGTGACCAAATACTTATTTTCCACCATAATTTGCAAATAAATTCATTAAAAATCCTACAATGTGATTTTCTGGATTTTTTTTCTTCATTTTGTCTGTCATAGTTGAAGTGTACCTATGATGAAAATTACAGGCCTCTCTCATCTTTTTAAGTGAGAGAACTTGCACAGTTGGTGGCTGACTAAATACTTTTTTTCCCCACTGTATATTGTTGAATTGTCACAACCACTAATAGACTAGCTAGTGCCATGTCAATGAGTCACCTGGCTGTAAACATTCCCATTTTGCTCTAATTTCTGCGATATTTTGTTGTCAGGTCTGGTTATTATGTAATGATCCCTGTGCTTCAGTGGCCTTTCTCTCTCTCTCTCTCTCTCTCTCTCTCTCTCTCTCTCTCTCTCTCTCTCTCTCTCTGTGTCTCTGTGTCTCTGTATCTCTCTCTCTGTCTGTCAGTCTCTCTTTCTCTCTCAGGGTCTGATGTTACAGGCAAAAACCAGGTCAGGCCATATATGTTGGCTCACATTGATGTATTGGCCACTCTCCCCTCTGATATTAGATGGCACTGGGCTTTGTGGAGATTCTCTGTGATTGTATTACCTGTCCGCTCGACGGAAAAAAGTATTTGTTTGCACTACCCACTCCCTTACAATTTCCTTTCTGTACTCGACCTGGTTAAATATATGCTGTGTTAAATATATTTCACCTGTCCCCTGATACTTACTCCAGATATGCATATTTGTACAGATCAGGATCTTTATGAAATTAGTCCGATCTGTTGGCATTGCGGATAAGCCTACAGATTCATGGTAAAAACCTACAGAAACAGTGTATTCAGAGTTCATCAGAGTAATGTTCCAGTGTTTTGTTCATAACTTATGCTTGCTCCTCCTAGCTGCATTCCTGTCATTTGTGTCATGTGTGTTTTAGTTTGACTGGTGGTGCCCCCAGCCTAGCAATTCTTCCATGACTCTTGTGGAAATTCAGAGGATTGAGGTAGCAGGGTACTGGCCTTCTAACCTCCAGTACACACGGTTTCCCCCACAGGACTGAAGCCCCATTCCTGACCTGCAGTTCATTTGGACCTTTATAGTTTTATAGTTAGTTCCTATATCCACTAAAACCACTAGATTTCTACCTCAGGAGAAGGTAGTATCCCACCTGCAACTTTCCTCTATTCTGACTCACTCCAGGTCAAATCAGCATAGCATTCTACTGCTCAGAGTGGATCTGATGACTGGAGATGTGGGCTCACACCCATGTCTCTCATGCAAAGACCGCTACGGTGACTTGCCCTGAAACATACAATGCTGTGAAGAAATGTGTGGTTATTGCCCCCGGAAAGGTTAGGAAAGCTAAATTACAAAAATGTATCATTGAATTCTCTGTTGTGTTAAGATGCCACAGGAGTACAGCTACATTTCAGGTCATCATGCTGACGTGACATTAGGTGGTTTGTGGTTAATAGCCTGCACTGCTTGTGTTGCCTTCTAATTAGTAACACTATTATTACTATCAGTGCGTCACTGTGAGTGGGATTGCATCACCTCCATTCATAGGGTCTATTTATAGCCATGATGAAATCAGTAGTCAGTAGTGCCCCCACTGTGAGGGTGTGAATGGGCCTTGACTCAGTCACACACATTGTTTCATCAGCTGCTCTTTGAGGGCTTTGTCCCCCTGCTTTGCTCTGCTGCACACACACACACACTTCTGGTGTGCTCTGAGTGTGCTGGTTAGTAATAAATATTTTCTTTCCTCTGGCTATTTTTGTCCCTGCCAGGTGTGTTTGAACAGAGGGTGTTTCTGTGTTTGAACAGAGGGCCTGGTGTCATGGTGATCACAGAAACACACTGATGCTGCTGCTCACACAAGGACACACAATATGTATGTGTAAATTCTCCTTCTCCCTCCTGTGTGACGTTTTTATTAAATTTTGGGATGTGAATGAAACGTGTGGAACTGTTGTTACATGGGCTTTGTGTCCTTGGATGTAAATAAATAACACTGTAGTGTTTACCATTGGTGTCAATGGAGTGATGTATTGTTGAGACATGGTGTATGTTACATAATAAATACACGCAAAACTAAATACTAGCTTTTTGCACCCGGTTAAACAGTGCACCTTTTTTTATTCAGCTGAATATGAAAGATCACTTGAAAGTGTGGCATGCCATTCCATTCCCCTGAACTGAGGCTTGCAGTCAACACCTGCAGATGAGGAAAAAAACACCTACCTACGAGAAATGACAAAATGTGCTGCAGCTGGAATTGTGCTAAATGATCTAGTGACCTCAGTGAATTATCTAGTGGCCTTGGTGAAAAGCCTCTTTGACCAAGCTTGGTGCAAACAGAATCCTTGTTCAATGCCCCTGTTTTTCACTGCCATGACAGAGATGCATTATTAGTCCTGTGAGTGGTGTTGCTTACAGGTGAATCAAAAACCTGCAGAATGATACCCATAACTCACTGCATAAATTCCAAACAAGCAAAGCAATTAAATGTTTAGTTCAGTTCTGTTTATTTCTCTACAAAGGTAGCTGTTGATGAACATTGCAACATAAATACAATTCATTAAATTAACGCAAACATATTAATTAAAACAAAACAACAAGTTAATGTTTAAGTCAATACATTGCTTTGTCCTGACAATATCTTCCCTTTTTTTATTTAAATAATTCTCAAAACAACAATTCAGAGATGATCAACATCATATAGAAATTGCAGTTGTGATTGGTCCACTTTCCTTGAGGCATTATCCAACCTGTAGTCGACTACTCCAGTCCAGTTCAGGAAAATCCTGTCAGGTTAAATTGAGTCCGGTCCAGTCCTTGGAGTCAGCTGTCTGATCCTCCAGTAGATTCCAATACCCTACTGCCTAGTGTTCTCTGCTCTGCTCACCACCACCTGTGTCTAGTGTGTTCTGCTGTGTGCTCACATGATTCAGCTTCCTGTAATTGCTTTCTTCCCGGCAACGAGGGCACAGTCATACCAATGACCAACTGTTGCCTTATAATTATAGTCATCATTGTTACCTTGGCAGTCTTAGAACCCAGAACGCTGAGTCACTCTTCCTCAGCCGAAACCTCTGCATAAAATCCACACTGATCCAGCAAGTTTTGTTGGAGTTGGAGATTTTCTTGTTATTATGTTGGAGATTTCCTGGTCCTCTATCTCCCTCTGGCAGAATCAAGGTTGTTCATGAGAGGTCGAACAAAGGGGTTATTACACAGATCTAGTGCAGTGTGCGATGTTTCCATATAAAGTGCACAACATGGGTAGAGTCATCAGTCAGGTAGGTTGATGATGGGGACCCACTGGTCCAGGATTCGACTGTCTCTACAGAAGAGATTCACTTTGCTCAGAGCTGGGTCCTTCCATGTGGTCGACTGGGGGTTCTGTGAAGAGGAAGGGAAAACACAAACAGTCAGGCTAATGCTGCTTTCTAAAAACGTATGCATTCAAATACAGACCTAATAAATGTGTAAGAACAACCCTAATCACTTAGGCCTAAGGGGTACTCTGCAAGTGAGTATGGTTACCATAACTGCTTACACAGTTAATCAGCACACATCTACTGCTGTGCTTTCTAAATGTATTCATCAAATATAGGCATAAAAAGTGATTTCTAACAACCATCATAAGATAAGGGTTCTCTGCAACTGGTGTGATTACAGTGACAAGTAGAGCCAGTTTGCTACAGCAGGAAAAACATTTTATATGAATGGACATTTTTGTAGGGGTTGATACAACGGAAAATCAAGTCTTAAATTTCAAAGTAGAAATTACAAAACTTCAGAAGCCTTTTTAAACCTCAAATACATTACAAGTTTTACATTTCCTGAATTGCAGGAAGGTTCTGCAACAGGGGGATCAAATTAAGATCCTATATAATCTGTATGGCCTGCTAGTGTGCTTCATAGATCAGATCACTACTAAGGAAGTGTATGAGCAGGGCATAAAAATGTCTCCATGCTGACTTCTGCATTCTAAGAATCGCTCTGTAAACATGCAATCATTCATCCTCTTTCTCCTATGAGCTCAGCTTCATTTCCTGGAATGTGTGTTTGAAGAAATACTAGTGGCCCACAGGAAGAGCAGCTAGAGTACACATTGTTCTGCCAACTCAGCCACAAATGTATAGATTACGTCCCAAATGGCACCCTATTCCTATGGCATTTGGACGCAGCCCCAGTAACTGGAGTCAGATCACCTGCAGTACAGCAGCCAGCGTAAGCTACGTCAGACCACTACGCAACCCACATCACTACAGATCAGGTGGCTGCAGTCAGCTGGATTAAACTTAAAAGAGCAGAGCAATGAATGAAGACATAAAAACTACTAGACCAGATGTTGTGTCCTTTAAAATCAAATATTTGTATGCATCTAGGCCTTTGATTCTTTATTCAAAGCTCTTGACCTGCAAATCTTTAGCATCCACCGAAAATTTTTTATAACCTAGCTGGCATTATGAACTCAGTCCAGGTTAAAAGTGCCACACCTGCAGAGACCCCAGCTGAGTAACTGATATAAAAGTATAGCACTGGTTAGTGCAGGGATGTGGGGAGTATGAATAATGTAATGACACGTACAGTAACTAGTACACAGTGCATGTCCATTGGCTCTCCTCCAGGCTTCATTCCTCCAAGGATCTCAGCGAGGCGCCTCATGTTGCTGACCCGCAGGATGTTGATGTTGTTCTCGCAGCAAAACGCCTGTATCAGGGTGAAGTGGATCTGGAGGGCCACGTCTTCTACCTGTTCCTCATCCGTAGCCAGGAGGCACAACACCACATTATCCGGGTCACTGATGATTTAAATGACAACACAATTTGTTAAACAAGCAGAATATATTCATTTAGTTGCCAGAATGTTTATTGCAGTTTCATTGCATAAGACATTAAAAAATAATGTACTTCACTCCTTGCTAATAACGTTATAATTAAGCTGAATGTGCTTCATTTGCTATCTACTTACACATTGAGTGACTTGGCTGCCTCGTATACCCCGACAGTGATGCAACCCTGAGGTAACGCGGAGCTGAGGACCTCCTCCAGTGCTTTAGCCACCGAATCCATTCTGAGGTTGCACAAAAACAAAGAAGCATATTGATGGTGGGTGATACATGGACCAAAAAACTAAGTATCGATATTTAGTCCGCTTGCAACATTATAGAAAGTATGTAACTACCTACCTATCTAGCTAACTGCATAGCTAACTAGGTTAGCTTAGACATGCCCGGCCAAACGCTAGTGCATACCGGGACATTGACATCACACAGCTGCTATAACTGGCTTGCTTGCCAAATGAAGTCAATTTAGCTGACAACTGAAGCGTTCATTTTCAACAAGTTGCAAAAAATTATCTCAGCTAGCTACCTTTCTGTAGAGTTTTCTCCACTGGTTTCCTCAAAAGTCATATTGCACATTAGAAAATATCCACGTTGAAGACAGAATATCCACAGATGGTATCTTTCCACGTCCCAGTTTCTTTCCACGTCCCAGTTAAGTTCGCCAACTTGTGTGTCTGCTCTTTTTCTCTCAGATCACGGTGGAAGTTGGAGTTCGAGCGCCTCATATTTGCATATCAAACCCCATTGGTCATATGCTAATTTTCACGGTGTTTCAAGTGAATGAAGGAGCGCCCCCCACGGTATCAGTACACCTATGTAACTTGCTTGGTAAACTGCGACGACTGCTGGCAAAACAATGAAATGGATCAGTGGCTAACTGTATTTCATTGTATATTCGTGGTAAATGCAAGACTGTTGATAGTGTGCAGAGTTGTGAACAATAAGTTTTATTTACACTTGTTATTATAGCCTACATATTTTATACCCGTTTGCTAATTCAACATTCAAAACTTTCTCATCGCATCCCAACCCACTGGGCACAGACGTCAATTCAACGTTAATTCATTGAAATGACGTGGAAATAACGTTGATTCAACCAATGAGTGGGAAGAAACTCATGCAGAGCACATAAAATAGATGTTATCTCCATTTGCTGTGATTCCGACAATGATTTTATAGCGGATGCATACAAGACGCCTTGCCAAAGAGTGTATAGAAGGCCTATGTTTTACTAACTCCTGGCCTTCTCTTGAAATAGCTCATTAAAATTTGGTCAGCACACTCTTTTAAGAGATTTTCTATACACTTGATATAATAACAGATATGCAAAAGTTCATAGTGATTTGTCAACAGAAGACACCAGTAGGCCTACAGATGGTCCTCCCTAGTCTCATTTTATAGCCACTGTGCTTTCAGGTCTTCACTTAATGTGGGAGACAGTCTAACTTTTTCCCTTCCCAATATGGAGGTTTTAGGATACCAACCCCAGCTAAATGGTGCTGGTGGTTTTTTTCTTCTCCATTTCCACTGTCAACGGCCCAGGGTTCAACGCAACGTGGCATGTCCAGACACCCCCCCCCCCCCAAAAAAAACAAATTTAAACATGGAAATGGATACATTTATCTTTCACAGACACAAAATATCGCAAATTATAGATGTAGAGACATGATGTAAGTAATTCAAAGTAGCCTAATCTCTTCTTAAAAGTAATCTCATGTTTATTACAACGGTTCTGCTGTCAAGGGTGTGTGCCAATATATGTTTACTAACAATTATTTGAACAACGTGCATCGGGATTTTGTCGGGGCCACAGATTAGACATTTGTTTAGAAATACATTTTGATAGATGGGTACAATATTGTATATATTTTTTTCTATCAAAGAAACGTTTATTCTATATATAAACTATTTTACATTTGCACAAAGGCAAGCTCTAGTTGTAATGCGCAATTTGGCCCTTGTTATCCAATGAAAATACCTCGTTTACGCCATGCTTTTATTTACCGACTCATTTGGACTGTTGGACTTTGTACCCCTTTATCTGTCAAGTTCGGGTCGGCTTATTTAATGTTGTGTGTTTCTTTTCCAGTGAAAGTATGTGGCAGATGAACTTTGACTGCGACTGGCTGGGTGGAAGCGCTTTGAACAGATGTGAGCTGTAAGTTTGAACTTTACAAATATATTTGGTATTTTTTTGTTTAGAAAATTATTAATAGAATGTTAAATGCGTTGTCAAGGAAAGACAAAGTACGTGTGCATGTATGTATTGGTAGGTAGCTATAGCCTTGTTGGTTTATGTTGCAGAAATCAAGATTGACAGTTCTCTCGCGAAAATAGGTTCTCAATCTCAATTTCAAGATATCTCCCGTTTAGACAAAGGACAAATGCCATTCACAGGCTTTTATTTTATTATCTGTAGGCTACACATGATATTGACCAAATGTGAACATGTTGCTATATTATGGTCTAAATTAGCCTAACGATGTAGCACTAGTATTCTGCCAGAAGCATAAATGATGAGATCAAGTTTGTATGGTAATGAGCTAACCTTCAAAATAAAAGCCCGCATTTCAAAACATTGCAATGTGGATAACTCATTCAAAATATATGGAATTTTAATCAAAGGTCACTTTTATTGTGCCAACAAGAAAAGGCAATGAGTAATTTATTAAAAAAAATAACAAAGATGTTTTTTAAAATATTTTTTATCATTAATGAAAAAAGTACTATGTTGGCACTGGTATGTTGAAAATATTGGTCTGTAGAGAGAACTTTTCTACCTGTATCAGCTATAGTAAGGTGGAAAATACTCAGTAGGGTCTCTACTAACCAAATATGTGTAGTTTTGGAGGGGGACTGTGTCATACATATCCAGCAACACAGCTTTAAATGATCTGGTGCTATCCATGGTCCTGACGTCAGAAAAGGCACTTTTTGTAGAGTTTAAAATGCATTACATGAGACAACAAGTCTAACAGTATACAGTATAATCAAGCTTTCAGAACAACAATGGAGAACATTATTTACAAGTTATATGCCTCTATGTTTTGCATCTCTATCAATGTTAGCAGTATACAGTAATGGCCTATTAACCATGTTTTCAAAACCAATAACAGCGACAAGATTGCACGATAATACATACTACAGATATGTGATGATTATCTATCAAGGTCAGCAAAGGCATTTTCTGTAGAGTTTAAAATGTATTACGGTGCAATTTTCTCTCTGATCAGTCATATAAAACATACTCTCGCATGCCATTGTGACAAAGCGTATTCACGTTGCCCTCTAATAAGACTGTTTATGAGAATAAGCACACATAAACACAACTACTACCATCTGTTTTCTAAAAGAGGGATACCGATGAGAAAATGTCACATGTACCACAACACCATGCATTGCCAGATACTGTAATGCCAGGTATTTCTGAAGTAGAAGTAGTGTATCCTTTAATTCTCTTTCATACTGGCTTAAGGACTCCATCATTTAAAAATGTAATGTAATGCAATTACTGCTACTAACTACACTGAGTACACAAAGCATTAGGAACACCTGCTCTTTCCATGACATAGATTGACCAGGTGACTACTGTAGGTGAAAGCTATGATCCCTTATTGATGTCACCTGTTAATGAAGGGGAGGAAACAGGTTAAATAATGATTTTTAGGCCTTGAGACAGTTGAGACATGGATTGTGTGTGTGCCATTCAGAGGGTGAATGGGGAATAACAAAAAAATGTAAATGTCTTTGAGCGGTCAACAGTTTGCCAGTTTGTTCCTTCAGATGCGACTTCAAAAGACCATTGTACCCCTCAAGTATTCGGTCATTGTACCACTTGTAGTCATTGCTTAACCTTTTACTGAAGTGGGTTAAATCAGGGTCACACCGAGTGTTTCTTGGTAGTCTTAAATAAATCTACTTTGAAACAAATGAAACAAACCTCACACACATGGTTATGGTCTCAAAAAATTACCATCACCATTAGGTTAATCTAGGTCGTTAACAGGTATATCAGTCCATCATTGTTTACATTGTGTATTTGACTTGTTTACAAATGCATATGTCTATAACACAGTCCCCCGCAAAAACTACACATCATTCGTAAGTAGAGACTCTACTGAGTATTTCCCACCCCACTTTAGCTGAGACAGGTAGAAAACGTATCTCTCAACAAGCCAATATTTATCCCATGTACAGTATTACAGTGTATTATAACTGGTTGTGTTTATGCCACACAGAAAAGGTAATACATTTTAAAAGTTAAACTACAAATATTTAGGCTATATTGAAGCGTTAGGTTCCAGGTCGAGGAATAGCCTCTCGGATTGGAAAGGAGGCAGACGCACTTGTGCTGCCAGCATAATATCCTGCTGCTAGGAGAACAGTAATCCCTGTAGACTAATATTTCCTGAATATCTGGGCCTGATGGGAAAATAGGCCAATGTGTTTGCACTATATAGGACAACTTGGGAGAATGATGATCGGTAACAGGCAGCGCATCAGTATCAGAAGTTAAAATACAGCCAGCCAGACTGTCCTGTACTGTTCCTTTCTAGACCTTAAAATCTGTCGATTACAATTTGGGTCGCTGGTGTGAAAGACAAACACCCTACGCATCATGCCAATCGGGTTAACCCACTTGCTTGGAATTGTAACGTGGCTCATAGCAAGGTTCGCTACACTGCCCCCTCCGCACTTGAAGGCACTACCCTGTGCTTCCACTACTCAGCCCCCTAGCACATCCGAGCCATGTGTTCCGATGGCCGCCATCCCACTTCTGACACCAGTGTAGCAAACGGCAGGACAAGGAAGTAAAAATGGGTGGGCTGGCGTGAAATGGGAAACACCGTATAGATTGTTCCAATAGGGTTAACACGCTTGGGAGGAATTGTATCATTACGTTTTAGTCATTTAGCAGATGCTCTTTTCCACAGCGACTTACAGGAGCAATTAGCATTAAGTGCAAGTCAACAGATTTTTCATGAAGTCAGCTTGAGGATTCGAACCAGCAAACTTTCAGTTACTGGCCCAACGCTCTTAACCGCTATGCTACTTGCTGCCCTCATCGTGGCTCATATAAAGCTAGGATTGTGACAGTATAGGGGTTTTGGAATGACAGTCACAAGAACCAGGGTTTGAATCCCAGTCAGGGTACCACCCTAATCCACTATATTGGTGTGAGGTGTGTGGGGGAAAATCTTTGAAAAAGACTGTTTCAGCATGCAGTACTAACCAGGTTTCCATCTAGACTTTTTACGCAAGCAAAGTCCGTGTTGAATAAAAAATGTCATGGCAGGTCTGATGGAAACAGAAACATTTTTGGTCAACTTGTCAAATGTCAACAAAACAAAGTACACTAGAAAAGGTGGGATCTTTTTCTGTTGGTAAAAGGAATTGTGCATGAAATATCGGTGGAAACGCTTTTATGTTGAAATATTGATATAATAACCATCATATCGAAGTAAGCTTGGAGTCACGGGATGACAAGTAGTGTGGTCCTCCCACTACGACTCCTCTGGGAAAGCATGCAGTTTATTAGGCTACAGATGAAATAAGTTATGATGAACTTCACAGGGTGGTGAAAGTGCAAGGTGATGAGCTTGATGCTCCTTTCCAATAAATATTGAGGATCTTATTCTGGTGATGTAATGATCAATGCTTGTCTGCCATTTGACCAATAAAAATAATCTTGGTCTTTTTCCCATAATAATCTCATCATGTAGGCGATACGTGCACTCTAGCCAACAGCACGCAATCTGTGCCATGCGCGCTGTTGACTAGCTAGAGCGCACATGCCAATACCAGAGTGAGCACACTCACTATATAACAAAAAATAATTATAAGAAAACAATCAGTAGATTTGAAAATGCGATTGAAACCTATTTGACTTGTATTTTTTATTCGGTACATGGTAATTTAACCGCAAAATAGTTTTTATGCATATTTTTGAATCTGTCACCAATTGGATGAAAACCTAGCTACTGTTTGCGGTTCACAAATTATTATTTTGATTCCTATGATTGTCAAGGGTCTCAGTGTAGCAGGTAAGCAGAGTCAGGCGCAGGACAACAGAAATGAGTAATAACGTATAAAGTTTACTCAAAATACAAACTACCAAATAGTAGTAAAAATACACGCTCACAAAACAGACATCTGACATAAAACAATCACGCACAAAACCATGGGGGAAACAGAGGGTTTAAATAAGGAACATGTAATTATTGGACTAGAAACCAGGTGTGTATAATGAAGACAAAACAAACAGAAATTGAAAAGTGGATGGGCGGTAGCTAGATGACCGGTGACGGCGAACGCCGCCCGAACAAGGAGAGGGACCGACTTCGGTGGAAGTCGTGACATTACCCCCCCCCC
>QNTS01003582.1:4185-88441 GCA_003317085.1 Hucho hucho | reverse complement strand
ATGTCCTCAGGCACCCCGTAGTGCCGGAAGACGTGGGTGAACAGAGCCTCCACGGTCTGTAGGGCCGTAGGGAGACCGGGCAAAGGAAGGAGACGGCAGGACTTAGAAAACCTATCCACAACGACCAGGATCGTGGTGTTTCCCTGTGACGGAGGAAGATCCGTCAAGAAGTCCACCTACAGGTGCGACCATGGCCGTTGTGGAACGGGTAGAGGTTGTAATTTCCCTCTGGGCAGGTGCCTAGGAGTCTTGCACTGGGCGCACACCGAGCAGGAGGAAACATAAACCCTCACGTCCTTGGCCAAGGTGGACCACCAGTACTTCCCACTAAGACAGCGCACTGTCCGACCGATGCCAGGATGACCAGAGGAGGGTGACGTGTGGGCCCAATAGATCAAACGGTCGCGGACAGCAGACGAAACGTACAGATGCCCAGCTGGACACTGAGTTGGAGTGGGCTCTGTACGTAACACCCGCTCGATGTCCGCGTACAGCTCCCACACCACCGGTGCCACCAGGCAAGAGGCCGGAAGTATGGGAGTGGGATCTATGGACCGCTCCTCTGTGTCAAACATCCAGGACAGTGCGTCTGCCTTAGTGTTTTGGGAACCTGGTCGGTAGGATAGGGTGAAAACAAAGCGGGTGAAAAACATGGCCCACCTTGCCTGGCGAGGGTTCAGTCTCCTCGCCGCCCGGATGTACTCCAGATTGCGGTGTTCAGTCCAGATGAGAAAATGGTGTTAAGCCCCCTCAAGCCAATGTCTCCACGCCTTCAGAGCCTTTATGACAGCCAACAGCTCCCGGTCCCCCACATCATGCTTACGCTCCGCCGAGCTGAGCTTCTTCGAAAAGAAGGCACAGGGGCGGAGTTTAAGTGGCGTACCCGAGCGCTGAGACAGCACAGCTCCTATCCCAGCCTCGGACGCGTCCACCTCCACTATAAATGCCAAAGAGGGATCCGGATGAGCCAGCACGGGAGCCGAGGTAAACAGAGCCTTCAGGTGACCAAAAGCCCTGTCCGCCTCAGCTGACCACTGCAGTCGCACAGGCACCCCCTTCAGCAGTGAGGTAATGGGAGCCGCTACCTGACCAAAGCCCCAGATAAACCTCCGGTAGTAGTTGGCAAACCCTAATAACCGCTGCACTTCCTTTACCGTGGTGGGAGTCAGCCAATTACGCATGGCTGAAATGTGGTCACTCTCCATCTCCACCCCTGACGTGGAAATGCGGTACTCTAGGAAGGAGACAGACTGTTGGAAGAACAGACATTTCTCAGCCTTGACGTACAGGTCATGCTCCAACAGTCGACCAAGCACCTTGCGCACCAGGGACACATGCTCGGCGCGTGTAGCGGAGTAAATCAGAATTTCGTCAATATACACCACTACACCCTGCCCGTGCAAGTCCTGGAAAATCTCGTCTACAAATGCCTGGAAGACTGATGGAGCATTCATCAACCCGTACGGCATGACGAGGTACTCATAGTGCCCTGAGGTGGTACGAAATGCCGTCTTCCACTCGTCCCCCTCCCGGATACGCACCAGATTGTAAGCGCTCCTGAGATCCAAATTTGTGAAGATGCGAGCCCCGTGCATTAACTCAATCGCACTGGTTATGAGAGGTAGCGGGTAGCTGTACCTCACAGTGATCTGATTGATACCTCGATAGTCAATACACAGGCGCAGACCTCCATCTTTCTTCTTCACAAAAAATAAACTCGAGGAGGCAGGTGAAGTGGAGGGCAGAATGTATCCCTGTCCCAGGGATTCAGAGAAATATGTTTCCATAGCCGCCGTCTCCTCCTGTGACAGAGGATACACGTGACTCCTGAACAATCCCCCTGTCGATGGGGTGGTAATTGAGTCGCCTTCTTCTTACAGAAGGCGAGAGCCAAATCGGCATATTCTGAGGGGATGTGCACGGTGGAGACCTGGTCTGGACTTTCCACCGTAGTCGCACCGATGGAAACACCTACACACCTCCCCGAGCACTTTCGTGACCATCCCTTGAGAGCCCTCTGTTGCCACGAAATATTGGGGTCATGATAGGCCAACCAGGGTAGGCCCAGCACCATGTGAAACGCAGGAGAATCAATAAGGTAGAGACTGATTCTCTCCTCATGACCCTCCTGCGTAACCATGCTTAGTGGAGCGTTGGCCTCCCTAATCAGCCCCGACCCTAATGGTCGACTATCTAAGGCATGCACAGGGAAGGGGATATCAACAGGAACAATGGGGATCCCTAAACTATGGGCAAATGAACGGTCAATAAAGTTCCCAGCTGCATCTGAATCTACGAGCGCCTTATGCTGGGAATGTGGGGAAAACTCAGGAAATTCTATAAACACAAACATGTGCGCAACAGGAGGCTCTGGGTGAGTCTGGTGCCTACTCACCTGGGGTGACACAACAGTGCCCTGCCTGCTGCCTCAACTCCCTGAGGAACCCCCCCTGCACCAACCAGCAGTGTGCCCTCTGCGGCCACAGATGGTGCAGGGAATGGCCCCTCCTCCGGTCACCCTATGCTCAGCACCTCCCAGCTCCATGGGGATCGGATCGGAGGTGCTGGGGGATGGAACTGACGGACCCCGATCCGGAAGTCCGCGGGTGGCCAGCAGGTTATCCAGCCGGATGGACAGGTCCACCAGCTGGTCGAACGTAAAGGTGGTATCCCTGCAGGCCAGTTCTCGACGGACGTCCTCGCGCAAACTGCACCGGTAATGGTCGATCAGGGCCTTGTCATTCCATCCCACTCCAGGGGGCCAGGGTTCAAGTCCAATGCAAAGTCCTGTGCGCTCCTCGTCCCCTGCCGTAGGTGAAACAGGCATTCACCCGCCGCTCTACCCTCAGGTGGATGGTTGAAAACCGCCCGGAAGCGGTGGGTGAAATCCTCATAGTGGTCCACTCCGAGCTTTCCCTGATAGACAGGAGACGAGGGCGGACACGCTCTCGTGTCCCGAAGGAGCCGGGTGGACGGTCGCCAGGTAGAGCTCCAGCTGGAGTAGGAACCCCTGGCACCCGGCAGCCGTCCCACCATATTCCCTCGGGAGCGCGAGTCTTATCCCACTGCGACCAGGTGCAGGAGGGGTGGACAGCGGTGGGGGTTGTTGAGGTGATGGTGGAGGCGCTGGCAGACCTCTTCTCTCCCATCGCTCCATTGTTTGCAGCACGCGATCCATGGCTGTGCCGAGATGTTGCAACATGGTCGTGTGCTGCTGGACGCGCTCCTCGACAGGTAACGGAGGGCTGTGTGCTCCTGCTGACTCCATTTTTTGGTGCGTGATTCTGTCAAGGGTCTCAGTGTAGCAGGTAAGCAAAGTCAGGCGCAGGACAACAGAAATGAGTAATAACGTATAAAGTTTACTCAAAATACAAACTACCAAATAGTAGTAAAAATACACGCTCACAAAACAGACATCTGACATAAAACAATCACGCACAAAACCATGGGGGAAACAGAGGGTTTAAATAAGGAACATGTAATTATTGGAATAGAAACCAGGTGTGTATAATGAAGACAAAACAAACAGAAATTGAAAAGTGGATGGGCGGTAGCTAGAAGACCGGTGACGTCGACCGTCGAACGCCGCCCGAACAAGGAGAGGGACCGACTTCGGCGGAAGTCGTGACAATGATTCAATTCAGCACAATTTAACAGATCCCCAACTACTATTATTGCGAAGCACATCATTACCAGCCCTCCACCCAAGTACATTTTGATCTGTCCTTAATTGATTGTAATGCTCCAGAGATCTTCCTCAGAGAGCCTTATCAATCCTTTTCATGTGAAAGTACTGATGATCCATTATTCTTCTCAGGTATTGAAGCATTCTCCTCTCAACATAAAGAGTGGTCATCATGGACCCCAGAAGTCACCACTGGACCGAGCCAGGCCCTGGTCGTCACCCCCAGCGACCCAGGGAGAGAGAGGACTACTATAGGCCTGCTCACCCTCACCAGTGGACTGGAACCGGGCACTACCCACCAGCACCAAATGCTGGGGACGCTATCACTGGGCACTACCCACCACCACCGGACCCCAGGGAGAGGGAGAGGCAGTGGTCCCACCAGGACCCTCGCTACAGGGTCTACCTCACCAGCCCTCCCCCTCCCAGACCACCTCTAGAGTTCTCTCTCGGCTCTTACTGCACCCCCCATTCCAGAACAGCTTACGACAGACCCCATTCCACGATGGGTTACATCAGACCAGAGCCACAACACTCCAGACCCAACTCAAGGTTTGTACACAGAAACTGACTGTTACTTATTATATTATTGTCAAATGTCAATGTCTCTGTCTCAATTTGAAAACTTACAAATAAAGTATATAAAAAATAAAAAACTGACTGTAACTGTAACTATCCACTATTCATTGAGGAAAATGTTAACTACTGTATCTCTCAGTATTATTTATTGTGGTTTGGTGGTGACACTTTGCCAAATGCCAGCTATTTATTATGTGGACCTTAACATGCTGACCAGACCATTCGTGCACGCATCCGCCATCGTGCCCATGTTGATTTTGTCCACCCACACCAGATGTGATGACGACACGCAGGTTGACATATCAAAACTAACTCTGAACCAACTATATTAATTTGGGGATAGGTCGAAAAGCATTAAACATATATGGCAATTTACAGTTGGAAGTCAGAAGTTTACATACACCTTAGCCAAATACATTTCAACTCAGTTTTTCACAATTCCTGACATTTAATCCTAGTAAAAATTCCCTGTCTTAGGTCAGTTAGGATCATCACTTTATTTTAAGAATGTGAAATGTCAGAATAATAGTAGAGAGAATGATTTATTTCAGCTTTTATTTCTTTCATCAAACTTCATCGAAGTTTACATACACTCAATTAGTATTTGGTAGCATTGCCTTTAAATTGTTTAACTTGGGTCAAACGTTTCGGGTAGCCTTCCACAAGCTTCTCACAATAAGCTGGGTGAATTTTGGCCCATTCCTCCTGACAGAGCTGGTGTAACTGAGTCAAGTTCGTAGGCCTCTTTGCTCACCCACACTTTTTCAGTTCTGCCCACACATTTTCTATAGGATTGAGGTCAGGGCTTTGTAATGGCCACTCCAATACCTTGACTTTGTTGTCCTTAAGCCATTTTGCCACAACTTTGGAAGTATGCTTGGAGTCATTGTCTATTTGGAAGACCCATTTGCGACCAAGCTTTAACTTCCTGACTGATGTCTTGAGATGTTGCTTCAATATATCCACATAATTTTCCTCCACATGATGCCATCTATTTTGTGAAGTGCACCAGTCCCTCCTGCAGCAAAGCACGCCCACAACATGATGCTGCCACTCCCGTGCTTCCCGGTTGGGATGGTGTTCTTCGGCTTGCAAGCCTCCCCCTTTTTCCTCCAAACATAACGATGGTCATTATGGCCAAGCAGTTCTATTTTTGTTTCATCAGGCCAGAGGACATTTCTCCAAAAAGTACGATCTTTGTCCCCATGTGCAGTTGCAAACCGTAGTCTGGCTTTTTTATGGAGCTTTTGGAGCAGTGGCTTCTTCCTTGCTGAGCGGCCTTTCAGGTTATGTCGATATAGGACTCGTTTTACTGTGGATATAGAGCCTTTTGTACCCGTTTCCTCCAGCATCTTCACAAGGTCCTTTGCTGTTGTTCTGGGATTGATTTGCACTTTTCGCACCAAAGTACGTTCATCTCTAGGAGACAGAACGCGTCTCCTTCCTGAGCGGTATGACATCTGCGTGGTCCGATGGTGTTTATACTTGAGTACTATTGTTTGTATAGATGAACGTGGTACCTTCAGGCGTTTGGAAATTGCTCCCAAGTATGAACCAGACTTGTGGAGGTCTACAATTTTTTTTCTGAGGTCATTTTCCCATGATGTCAAGCAAAGAGGCACTGAGTTTGAAGGTAGGCCTTGAAATACATCCACAGGTTTTCTACATCATTTTCTGGAATTTTCCAAGCTGTTTAAAGGCACAGTCAACTTAGTGTATGTAAACTTCTGACCCACTGGAATCGTGATACAGTGAATTATAAGTGAAATAATCTGTCTGTAAACAACTTTTGGAAAAATGACTTGTGTCATGCACAAAGTAGATGTCCTAACTGATTTGCCAAAACTGTAGTTTGTTAACAAGAAATTTGTAGAGTGGTTGAAAAATGAGTTTTAATGACTCCAACCTAAGTGAATGTAAACTTCCTAAGTGTATGTAAACTTCCGACTGTAGCTAGCTAGCTTGCTGTTGCTAGCTAATTTGTCTGGGGATATAAACATTGGGTTGTTATTTTACCTGAAATGCACAAGGTCCTCTACTCCGACAATTAATCCACAGATAAAAGGGTAAACCGAGTTTGTTTCTAGTAATCTCTCCTCCTTCAGGCTTCTTCTTCTTTGGACTTTAGATGGCGGTTCGAAACCAACTTTAAGGTGCATTACCACCACCAACTCGACTGGAGTGTGGACCTCAGTTTATCTTTCAATCACCCACGTGGGTATATGCTCCTAAATAACAATGAGGAGATGTGAGAGGCGGGACTTGCAGCGCGTCAAGTGTCACAAATAGAACCAAGTTCAATTTTAGCGCCTGGCTACGTAGATGCTCATTGACGCGCGTGAGCAGTGTGGGTTGCAATGATTGAATAATATGTGTGTGTAAATGTATTTAGCAACGCGAACGGTTGTGGTCAGCATGTAAGATACAGTTTTTAATAAATTATTGATCTTTATATGATCAGAAATGGATCTATGATATCTTTTATATTATTTTATTGTTTACAGGCAAGCATATGACTACCCACCCCAGATTTACTGGGACCATAGTCAGGACTATGGCTACTATGACCAGGGATATTACAAAGGACATTACCCAGGTACTGACATATTGTTATCAGTGGATTACACAGTGGATTACACTGATGCATTATATTACACAAGTATTGCACTCATGCTTGCCAAGCAACTTAAGGGTGGCAGGTAGCCTAATGGTTAATAACGTTGGGACAGTAACCGAAAGGTTGCTGGTTCAAACCCCCAAGCTGACTAGGTGAAACATCATCTGTCAATGTCACCTTGAGCAAGGCACTTAACCCTATTTGCTCTTGTAAGTCACTCTGGATAAGAGTGTCTGCTAAATGGCAACAACACCTCTGCTCAGCCCCCTCCTGTGGCCACGCACGTCTCCAACTCAATCATCAAGTTTTCAGATGACACAACAACAGTAGAAGGCCTGATTACCAACAATGATGAGATAGTCTACAGGGAGGAGGGCGGAGTGGTGCCAGAAAAATAACCTCAATGTTAACTGAAACAAAGGAGCTGATCGTGGTCATCAGGAGACAGCAGAGAGAGCACAGAGCTGCAGTGGAGAGGGTGAAAAGATTCAAGTTCCTTGGTGTGCACATCACTGACAACCTGAAATGGTCCTTCCACACAGAGAGTGTAGTTAAGAAGGTGCAACAGTGCCTCTTCAACCTCAGGAGGCTGAAGAAATTTGGCTTGGCCCCTAGGACCCTCACAAACTTCTACAGATGCACCAATGAGAGCATCCTGTTGGGCTGTATCACTGCCTGGTATAGCAATTTCACCGTCCGCAACCGCAGGGCTCTCCAGAGGGTGGTGCGGTCAGCCCAACATATGTCACAGTGCCTGCCCTCCATGACATCTGCAGCACCTGGTGTCACAGGAAGGCCAAGAAGATCATCAATGACCTCAGCCACCTGAGCTATGGCGTGTTCACCCCGCTACCATCTAGAAGTCAGAAAAGGTACAGGTGCATCAAAGCTGGGACTGAGAGACTGAAAAACAGCTTCTATCTCCAGGCCGTCAGACTATTAAATAGTCACCGCTAGCCGGCCTCTGCCCAGTACCCTGCCCTAAACTTAAACGCCCACCTAGTACTCTACCCTGCACCTTAGAGACTGCTGGCCTATGTACATAGTCATTGAACACTGGTCACTTTAATAATGTTTACATGCTGTTTTAGTCAAGGCACATCCTGTATAACTACTGCTGTACACACCTTTTCTATTCATATGCTGTCCATACTGTCTATACACACAATCATATACATATATTTTTATGTTCCGGACTCTGACATTGCTCATTCTGATATTTCTTAATTCCTTTCTTAGATTTTTGTGGATTTGTGTGTATTGATTTGTATTGTTAGGTGAGCTAGAAACATAACATTTCGCTGCACCTGCGATAACATTTGCAAAATATGTGTACGCGACCAATAACATTTTATTTCAACATATGCACCACAGTACAAAAGTAATTAATTTGTAAAGAAACAAAACTAAACAATAACTATGTGCAAGTAAATCAACATGATTGCTACAACTCTCTGTAAATGATATGATCCAGATGCAGGTCAATGGGCCCCACAGGAACAGTGGAGATCTGACCAATATCAGGAGAGGAGATATGAGCAGGACCAGACTGGCAGTGGCTACCCAGAACAACAAAGGTTAGACAGAAAGATGTGAGATTCATGATATTCCTTTCATTTAAGGGCATGAATTCAACCCCATTTCTTCCTCTTCTTCTAATCATTTTTCAGGTATGACCAGCGAAGAGCCAGCTCTCCGCATGACTTCAGAGGCTCGTATGAAGATCGTTCTAAAGAGAATGGGGATGCTGGTGGAGATGTAAACATCTAAATAATTTATATACAATTCTTATGACAAAGATACAGATCTGTGTTGCTGTTTGCCCGCTTTGGTGAATATTTACTTTGGGAACTCCATCCCTGCCCATTCTCCTATCTTGGTTTGACTTATTTTGTTTTCCAGGCCTGCTCTTATGCCGATGGGGCTCTGGCCATCTCCAAGGCCTCAGGCCTGTCCTCCAGTAGCTATGAGTTGAGCCAGTACATCAACGGTGCTGAACAGACTCACCCTGCCCCACAACCCACCTGGAGCACAGCAGACACAGGTAATCATTGAGTTACATGTAATCCCCGTCCAGATACTATAGGTCTGTCTCTTAGAAACAGGGGTCATATTCTAATGTCATGCTGTTCTCTGTAGGGTTGGTTGTATTCCACTAATAGCAAAAGAGCACAATGAGGCCAACTGGCCATCCTCAAGTCTAATGAACACTCATTACAGCACAATGAATATCTCCCATGAAAGTGACAATATTAGTAATGATAATAATGCATGTTCTCTCCCTAGAGTATGCAGCTATTCCCCAGGCAACTGCCCCTCTGAAATATACTTTGCCCCATGCTCTGGTCAGCTTTGGTCCAGCCGGACAGTTGATCCGGGTCAGTCCTGGTCTGGCCATGCAGGGAGACCCAGGGAAGGTGGAACTACACAGTCTCGAGGTATAATTCTAGGTTAAAGGAGCAGGACAGAATCAGTACGGAGAATAGTAGGATATATCTACATGGCAGAATTGTTGTGGTGAACTAGCAGGTTAAAGGAAGAGGTCGCAGTCATTATAGTGAATAGAGTAATTATGAAGGAAGGGCTAAATTACTGGGCTATTAGTTTCGGTTTGGAGGAACTGTTGAGCTGTTTTTATCAGTTTTGAACTGGTGTGTGAGAAGTTTCTGTTAATGTGTAACTGAGAGGCTGTCTGTATGTTCTGTCTGCAGATCATTCTGGGGGAAACACAGGAGCAGCAGGACATGAGAGAATTTCCTGGGCCACTGGCTAGGTATTTTACACTCTTAAACACAATATCCAAACATCCATGCTACTCTGTATGTGATGATGTATTGTCTATGCATGCAAAGTAGGAGACACTAACCAAATAACTACACAAAACTGTTCTAGGACAGTAAAAACAGGCACACAAAATGGATTGACAACACAAAGGTTTACTGTCATAATGGTGGCTATTAGTATTATGTGTGTATTTCTTTCAACTGGCATTTTTTCTCCTCCTTCAAAGGGAAGACCTGCACAAAGTAGATGCCATCTCTTTTGCCCACCAGAAGGCAGAAGCCTGCATGAAAGATGAAAAGATACAAGACAAGGGCTCTGCCGCCCTCCTTTGGAATCTACTGGTACTGCTGTGCAGACAGAATGGAGTAGGTGTACTATAGACTGTATCTCCTCACACTCTTCTAGTTGGTGTACTATATATCTCCTCACACTCTTCTAGTAGGTGTACTATATATCTCCTCACACTCTTATAGTAGGTGTACTATATACCTCTTCACACTCTTATAGTAGGTGTACTATATATCTCCTCACACTCTTCTAGTAGGTGTACTATATATCTCCTCACACTCTTCTAGTAGGTGTACTATATATCTCCTCACACTCTTATAGTAGGTGTACTATATATCTCTTCACACTCTTATAGTAGGTGTACTATATATCTCTTCACACTCTTATAGTAGGTGTACTAGATATCTCCTCACACTCTTATAGTAGGTGTACTATATACCTCTTCACACTCTTATAGTAGGTGTACTATATACCTCTTCACACTCTTATAGTAGGTGTACTATATATCTCCTCACACTCTTATAGTAGGTGTACTATATATCTCTTCACACTCTTATAGTAGGTGTACTATATATCTCTTCACACTCTTATAGTAGGTGTACTAGATATCTCCTCACACTCTTATAGTAGGTGAAACCCCTTTTGTCTTGGCACTCTTGAAATATCAAGAGTTGACCAAGATGGTCCAAAATGAAACGAAACTAAACGCCCACCCACATACTCATTCTAACATTACCTTACTTTTTTAACTCCCTGGATTCATTCAGCGTATCGTTGGTTCAGACATAGCAGAGCTGCTGATGAGGAACTCTCAGGGCCATGGTGGTTCAGGGGGCAGTGAATCAGAGGCCCCTACACTCATAGGTAAAACCTTTTTTTAAAGCGTCTACTAAATGGCATATATAGGTAAAGGACTCTACAGCACACGTACTGAGGAAGACATGTTTTTTGTCCATTAGACATGTTGCTATGAGTTAAAAAATAAATCAAACAAAGCTTGCAAATAATTGCAAATTATATCCAAGTGAGTCCTCGCCTTTGTTTCACTTTTTATACCACCCTCATAGACCTGAGTGAGGGCCCCAGTCCTGAGACAGACCCCTTGGATGGAGCAGATCTGTTGACAGGGACAGCCACTAGTGTCTGTACGGCTGAGTCCACAGAGAAGGACATGCAGGGATACACCAAGCTTCTCCTGGCTGGACGGAAGAAGGTCAGGGTGATCTCTTGAACAACATATAATAATATATTTTAAAATGGTAAAGTAATCTCCTATTTATTCTGAAATTAATAAATAGTGTCTATGATTAACACCATGGAGACAGCATAGTGATAGCTGTCTGACTAATGTTACACCAGGGCTATCCTCTTACTCCTCCAACACTGACCCCTGACCCTGTGTTCTTCTACAACTCTCCGCCATGTTCTTTCACACTTCCTTCACCCATGCCTATGTCTCTCCTATATCTTCCCCACTCCTCCCCCACACCTCATGTCTCCTCCAGATACTTCAGGCTTGAGTTTCACAGAGTATTGCCTCCCCAACTGTTCCTTCACCGCTCCCTAAGCCTCCTCATGCCTCCCCAAACCTCCCCTATGCCTTCCCCCACAGTTCCTCCGCACTTCACTCACGTCTCCTTCACACCTCCTTTATGGTTCTTTCACAGGAGGCCCTCGAGTTGGCCATGAAGAGTGGACTGTGGGGCCACGCCCTGTTCCTGGCCAGCAAGATGGACAACAGGTCCTATACCACTGTGTTGAACAGGTAAGCGCATGGAGCAACAATATCTTTGAGACAATACAGTGCTTTTAGAGATAATTCACTATTGATCCAAGGTTAGTGGGTTGGGTGTATGTGTGTGTGTGGGGAGTAAGGAATAGGGGGAGACTGCGGGATGAGGAGTGAAGCTTGGGGTGAGGTTTAGGGATGCGGAGGACGGAGGAATGCCTGGTCTCTGGGCAGATCATTGGTCTGGACCTCACGCAGTTTGTTTGCAGTTCTGTGGGCAAACCCACATCCTCACTTACATGATCTGATGATAGGTGTTGGGGTTGTCAACATACTCAGCACACAGCGCAGTGTTACATATTCATATACCATTACATATTCAGTATTTCGGTAGGCGGTTCTTTTTTGAAATATTTTATTATCCTTTTTTTTTTTCAATAAACAAAAAACATGCTTTTCTATTTCTATTACCCTGAACAGGGGTGGGATTGTTCCATGTACAGTGTAGCCTTACATGTTCATATCAATTACATATTAATATAACATTACATATTCAGTATTCTGAATTTCCATTTCGTGGGTGGTTCTATTTGCAGCACTCAATGACTGGAACTATGCAGGGGCGGGATTCTTTCCATGTACAATGACCTTACATATTCATATCTATTACATACAAATATTGAATATTACATATTTAATATTTCCATGGCGTGGTCATCTCTATGGCAGGTTTACAGGCCAGCTAGCTCCCAACGACCCCCTACAGACCCTGTTTCAGATCCTCTCTGGAAGGATCCCTGCTGTTTCCACGGTAAAACAATGCTTAATAAATACATAAACATACAGTACAAAAGTTGTCTTTTCTATTGTGTCCTTCCTTGTGTAATTGGGGCTGGTCTTGGCACATTTACTGTAGTTGACCAGTTCATGTTTTCAGTGGCTGCTGTGTTTATTGTACTGTAGTTGGTAATTATGCTAACATCGTGCAGTACATTTGCAGTATTTTGCACCAAATTGTAATATAACAATCTGGTAATAGACTGACTGTGTGTGTGTGTGTGTGTGTGTGTGTGTGTGTGTGTGTGTGTGTGTGTGTGTGTGTGTGTGTGTGTGTGTGTGTGTGTGCCGTGTGTGTGTCCTCAGTGTTGTGGAAGTGACAAATGGAGAGACTGGGAGCCTCACCTGGCCGTCATGCTGTCCAATGAGACGGGAGATCCTATCGGGCACCAGAAGAACATCATTACCATGGGAGACACGCTAGGTATACACACGCACACATACACACGCACACATACATACATACATACATACATGCATGCATGCACACACACACACGCACACACACACACATACATACATACATGCACACATACATACATACATGCGCACACACACACACACACACACACACACACACACACACACACACACACACACACACACACTTGAATATAGTGGCTGTGTTTCTATTCTCCTCAGAAAGGTTTTGTCTGAGTCCCAAATCGTACCATTTTTCCTATATAGTGCACAATATAGGAAATAAGGTGCCATTTGTTACATAACCTTAGTGTTGTCTCTCCCCAGCCTCCAGAGGGCTGTTACATGCTGCTCATATCTGCTATCTGACAGCTTACGCTCCTTTTGGCGTCTACACAGCCAAGACCGAGAGACTGGTGCTTCTGGGCAACTGCAACAGGTGAGCTCAGCTGTAATATGACCCAGATTCTATTAACGCTCCTTTCACTTGTCATCTTTCTGGGTGGTGATCCCCACATTCACTCTTATGTCTTCCTAACGAGTGGGAATGTCCTCTGGGACTCACTGTTGAACAGCACAGCAACGGTCATTTGAGACGCAACCAATCTCGCGCCATGAATAGGAAGGAGCTCCTTGTGTTGGATGAAGAGGACATCTATTTTTAAATGGGGTTATACAGTTATAGTTCCTGATTGCGGGTATCAGTATTTGGGTGACCCCTGTAATGTTTTCTTAATAAAGTGTCTTCTGGGACTCACAGTAGAACAGCACAGCAATGTATTTGTAACGAGTGCACTGGGAGTTGGGAAGCAAGCTAAGGGAGTGCATAATTTAATAAACAGATGAACGAAACACAAACAACACACAGACAGGAAACTGAAACAATAACGCCTGGAGAATGAACCAAAGGGAGTGACATATACCCCCCTTTGACATATACCCCCACCCCGGCGCGTTCGCCTCAGCCGCAGGACGCCAACCAAAGGGACAATCCCGGGGATCCGGAGCGGACCGGTCGCCTCCGCTGAGGCACAGAAACCTGACGAACCGGCTGAGGCAAGGGAACCGGCTGAGACCTCCCAGGTAGCTCCGGTTCGGACCCGACATCACCTCAAACACAAAGAAAATCAAATCAAAAGCACCCCCTGATGCTTCCCTTTGGTGAGGCATTATTCTGTAATGAGTGCGTTGGGAGTCGGAAGCAAGGTCAGGGAGTGCATAATTTAAATGAATGAAACACGAATGACGCACAGGAAACTGAAACAGAAACAATAACGCCTGGGGAATATATAGGGAAGGTAATCAGGGAAGTGATGAGTCTGATGACGCGAAGGTGCGCGTAACGATGGTGACAGGTGTGCGCCATAACAAGCAGCCTGGTGATCTAGAGGCTGGAGAGGGCGCACAAGTGACAGTCTTGCCATGCTGAATGGAAACGAGCTGCTGATTTTGGAAAAGCAGAATAGGGACGTCATGCACCCAATTTTTTGCAGTACACATGATGGAGGTGTCGATTTGAGTGGGATGCATGAAAGTAATAGCTAATGATTGCGGGAACTAATGCCACAACATAATGCTGCTATTGTCGTAGCATGACTGGTATGAAAACCACTTAGTCCTACTTAAAGGCCCAGCACCGCCAAAAACTAGATTTTCACATGTTTTATACAGTGCCTTCGGAAAGTATTCAGACCCCTTGACTTTTCCCACATTTTGTTACATTACAGTGTTATTCTAAAATTGATTAAATAAAAATTTAAAACTCAGTCATCTATTCACAATACCCCATAATGACGAAGCGAAAAGAGGTTTTTAGATTTTTTGCAAATGTATTAAAAATAAACTGAAATACCTTATTTACATAGGTATTCAGACCCTTTGCTATAAGAATTGAGCTCAGGTGCATCCTGTTTCCATTGATCATCCTTGAGATGTTTCCCGACCTTGGAGTCCACCTGTGGTAAATTCAATTGATTGGACATGATTTGGAAAGGCACACACCTGTCTATGTAAGGTCCCACAGTTGACTGTCCATGTCATAACAAAAACCAACCCATGAGGTCGAGGGAGCTCCAAGACAGGATTGTGTCGTGGCACAGATCGGGGGAAGAGTACCAAAACATTTCTGCAGCATTGAATCAATCAATCAATCAAATGTATATCAGTTGATGTCACAAAGTGCTGTACAGAAACCCAGCCTAAAACCCGAAACAGCAAGCAATGCAGGTATAGAAGCACAGTGGCATAGGAAAAACTCCCTAGAAAGGCCAGAACCTAGGATGAAACCTAGAGAGGAACCAGGCTATAAGAGGTGGCCAGTCCTCTTCTGGCTGTGCCGGGTAGAGATTATAACAGAACATGGCCAAGATGTTCAAATGTTCATAGATGACCAGCAGGGTCAAATAATAATAATCACAGTGGTTGTAGAGGGTGCAACAGGTCAGCACCTCAGGAGTAAATGTCAGTTGGCTTTTCATAGCCGATCATTCAGAGTATCTCTACCGCTCCTGCTGTCTCTAGAGAGTTGAAAACAGCAGGTCTGGGACAGGTAGCATGTCCGGTGAACAGGTCAGGATTCCATAGCCGCAGGCAGAACAGTTGAAACTGGAGCAGCAGCACGACCAGGTTGACAGGGGACAGCAAGGAGTCATCAGGCCAGGTAGTCCTGAGGCATGGTCCTAGGGCTCAGGTCCTCAGAGAGAAAGAAAGAGAGAGAGAATTAGAGAGAGCATACTAAAATTCACACAGGACACCGGATAAGACAGGAGAAGTACTCCAGATATAACAGACTGACCTTAGCCCCCCGACACATAAACTATTGCAGCATAAATACTGGAGGCAGAGACCGGAGGGGTCGGGAGACACTGTGGCCCCGTCCGACGATACACCCAGACAGGGCCAAACAGGAAGGATATAACCCCACCCACTTTGCCAAAGCACAGCCCCCACACCACTAGAGTGATATCTCCAACCACCAACTTACCATCCTGAGACAAGGCTGAGTAGAGCCTACAAAGATCTCCCCCACGGCACAACCCAAGGGGGGGCGCCAACCCGGACAGGAAGATCACGCCAGTGACTCAACCCACTCAAGTGACGCACCCCTCCTAGGGATGGCATGGAAGAGCAACAGTAAGCCAGTGACTCAGCCCCTGTAATAGGGTTAGAGGCAGAGAATCCCAGTGGAGAGAGGGGAACCGGCCAGGCAGAGACAACAAGGGCGGTTCGTTGCTCCAGTGCCTTTCCGTTCACCTTCACACTCGTGGGCCAGACTACACTCAATCACAGGACCTACTGAAGAGATGAGTCTTCAATAAAGACTTAAAGGTTGAGACCGAGTCTGCGTCTCTCACATGGATAGGCAGACCATTCCATAAAAATTGAGCTCTAAAGGAGAAATTCTAGGGACAGTAAGGAGGCCTGTGTCTTGTGACCGTAGCGTACGTGTAGGTATGTACGGCAGGACCAAATCGGAAAGATAGGTAGGAGCTAGCCCATGTAATGCTTTGTAGGTTAGCAGTAAAACCTTGAAATCAGCCCATGCCTTAACAGGAAGCCAGTGTAGAGAGGCTAGCACTGGAGTAATATGATTAAATATTTTGGTTCTAGTCAAGATTCTAGCAGCCGTGTTTAGCACTAACTGAAGTTTATTTATTGCTTTATCCGGGTAGCCGGAAAGTAGAGCATTGCAGTAGTCTAACCTAGAAGTGACAAAAGCATTGATACATTTTTCTGCATAATTTTTGGACAGAAAGTTTCTAATTTTTGCAATGTTACGTAGATGGAAAAAAGCTGTCCTTGAAACAGTCTTGATATGTTTGTCAAAAGAGAGATCAGGGTCCAGAGTAATGCCGAGGTCCTTCACAGTTTTATTTGAGACGACTGTATAACCATCAAGATTAATTGTCAGATTCAACATAAACTCTCTTTGTTTCTTGGGACCTAGAACTAGCATCTCTGTTTTGTCCGAGTTTAAAAGTAGAACATTTGCCGCCATCCACTTCCTTATGTCTGAAACACAGGCTTCCAGGTAGGGAAATTTTGGGGCTTCACCATGTTTCATTGAAATGTACAGCTGTGTGTCATCCGCATAGCAGTGAAAGTTAACATTATGTTTCCGAATTACATAACCAAGAGGTAAAATACATAGTGAAAACAATAGTGATCCTAAAACTGAGCCTTGAGGAACACCTACATTTACAGTTGATTTGTCAGAGGACAAACCATCCACAGAGGCAAACATATCTTTCCGACAGATAAGATCTAAACCAGGCCAGAACTTGTAGACCGTGTAGACCAATTTGGGTTTCCAATCTCTCCATCGATGGTATCGAAAGCAGCACTAAGGTCTAGGAGCACGAGGACAGAAGATCCCCAAGAACACAGTGGCCTCCATCATTCTTAAATGGAAGAAGTTTGAAACCACCAAGACTCTTCCTACAGCTGGCCGCCTGGCCAAACGGAGCAATCGGGGGAGAAGGCCCTAGGTCAGGGAAGTGACCAAGAACCCGATGGTCATTCTGACAGAGCTCTAGAGTTCCTCTGTGGAGATGGGAGAATCTTCCAGAAGGACAACCATCTCTGCAGCACTCCACCAGTCAGGCTTTTATGGTAGACTGGCCAGACAGAAGCCACTCCTCAGTAAAAAGGCACATGACAGCCCGCTTGGAGTTTGCCAAAAGGCACCTTAAGACTCTCAGACCAAGATTGAACTCTTTGGCCTGAATGCTAAGCGTCACGTCTGGAGGAAACCTGGCACCATCCCAACAGTGAAGCATGGTGGTGGCAGCATCATGCTGTGGGGATGTTTTTCAGCGGCAGGGACTGGGAGACTAGTCAGGATCGAGGCAAAGATGAATGGAGCAAAGTACAGAGGGATTCTTAATGAAAACCTGCTCCAGAGCGCTCAGGACTTCAGACTGGGGCAAAGGTTCACCTTCCAACAGGACAATGACCCTATGCACACAGCCAAGACAACACAGGAGTAACAAGCCTCTGAATGTCCTTGAGTGGCCCAGCCAGAGCCCGGACTTGAACCCTATGTAACATCTCTGTAGAGACCTGAAAATAGCTGTGCACTGACACTCCCCATCCAACCTGACAAAGCTTGATAGGATCTGCAGAGAAGAATGGAAGAAACTCTCCAAGTACAGGTATGCCAAGCTTTAGCGTCATACCCAAGAAGACTTGAGGCTGTAATCGCTTCCAAAGGTGTTTCAACAAAGCTCTGAGTAAAGAGTCTGAATACTTATGTAAATGTGGTATTTCAGTTTTTTTATTTGTAATAAATTTGCAAACATTTTGAGAAACCTGTTTTTGCTTTGTCATTATACAGTATGGTGAGTAGATTAATGAGGGGGGGGGGAAATGATTTAAAAAATGTTAGATTAAGGCTGTAACATAACAAAATGTGGAAACCCTGAGTTAATAGACCAATAAGAGAGTTCTAAACCTTTCTGTCAATAACAGCTAGGGTTCAGTTTTCTCCTCCCCACTCAGACCACTCTCAGACAGTCATATCAAAATTCTTGCTTGAGAAATTGCTCTTTGCTAATAAGCAAATTTATTTTTTACAATTTTAATTAAAAACAGTCACAGTAAGGTAATTAATTGTTACCCAGAAATGATTTGATATTGAGATAAACATGGGTTTAAAGTAACTGTCTAGTGTTTCCAGATTTCTATGAAATATTTATTATATTTATTATTTATTATTAATGACTTATAATGAATAAAAATATGAGTGAAAAAGTTTTCCTTCCAAATGTTTTCAATTAAGTATGTTAAAAAGCAGATTTTCTGTGTTGGAATGGTGTGGGCGTACCCCTACAACAGAATGGTGTGGATGTATACAGGTTCTTAAAATGACACCATGTTCTATGAGGAAACGGTCTTGTTGAGACAAGTTTGAGGTGGGTTTTTTGAAGTGTTTTAGAAATATATATTTTTTAAATATGCTTTGGCCAAAAATACGTGTATAGGACAAGTCAACAACATTATTTGGATATGAGTTAACAGAATATGGACTTTTAAAAGTGAGATTTTCACTGGACAGTTACTTTAAGCCTTCTTAAAGACTAGTAGGTAGCAGGTAGTAGTAGTCCCAATGGTAACTTTTTAATGTTTAAAACAACATCCGCTAAGAACTGAATGTATTTCCTCCCCTACAGTCTCCCATTCAAAGAGTTTGCTCAGAATTCTGCCATTCGGTGCACAGAGTTATTCGAGTACTGCCAGAGACTTGGAGATACATTCTTCTGTATCCCCCCCTTCCAGGTAGTTTATATTAATTGTTTTGTGTTTTTTTAGGACTAATAAGATTTGTCCATAATTTGCCAGTCAATACAGTTTTGATTCCATCTGTATTTTGCTATTAATCTTTCCCTAGTCCAGGACACAGTGAAATTTATGTTTAGTCTTTTCCATGTGGCTACCGCAGGTTGTGCTGCTGTGTTGTTGTCTTGTTACAACCTGTTGTGTCATTCCCAGGTGTATAAGTTTCTGTATGCGTGTCGTCTGCTGGATGCTGGGCTGGCGTCCCAGGCCTTCCACTACTGTGAGGTGATAGGGATGTCTTTACTCAGACTGCAGGAGCCCAGCATGGTGCTGCTGGGAGAGCTTATCAAGGTAGAGCACTTTATCATGATACTCTGACATATATACATCATATGTAGCACTTCGGTGGTAGGTAGCCTAGCGGTTAAGAGCGTTGGGCCAGTAACCCAACGGTAGCTGGTTCGAATCCCTGAACTTACTAGGTGAAAAATCTGTCTGTGCCGTTGAGCAAGGCACTTAACCCTAATTGCTCTGCATAAGAGCGTCTGCTAAAATGTAAAATCATGATACATTCATACACACCTATCTATGCACTTCCATACATACGCTAAACACAGTCTGCAGGTAGAGCTTATAAAAGTAGCGTACTCTGACATGTACTGTATGTATCATACATACATTTTATGCCATATTGCATTCCTAGTATCCAATAACTTCAGGGCCTGTATTCTTAAAGCATCTCAGAGTAGGAATGCTGATCTAGGATCAGTTTTCCCTTATAGGTCTTAATCAATACCATTACATGGACAGGAACGACCTGAGCTCCCGAGTGGCGCAGTGTTCTAAGGCAATGCATCTCAGTGCAAGAGGTGTCACTTCAGTCCCTGGTTTGAATCCAGGCTGAATCACATCCGGCTGTGATTGGGAGTCCCATAGGGTGGCGCACAATTGCCCCAGCGTCGTCTGGGTTTGGCCAGGGTAGGCCGTCCATTGTAAATAAGAATTTGTTCTTAACTGACTTGCTAGTTAAAGAAAGGTTCAATAAAAAAATACAGAAAGGACCTGTTCCAGAGGGTACCAGATTAGGCACTAATCTACTGTACAGTAGTGCCTTAAAAACACTAGTGTATGTGTGTGTTTGTTTGCTCAGCACTTTCCCTGTTTGTGTGTGTGTGTTCTCCCTCCCAGCTGGCAGAGCGGCTGAAGCAGTGTGAGGGAATGGGACAGCTCAGTGACACAGCTGACGACAGGCCTGGACAGGAGCCTGACTGGCTACAGCAGCTGAGATACAGACAGCAGGGCATACAGGTGACCACACCACAATGCATAATCATTGTACCTGTCATGTCTCTCTCTGTCACATTTTCACATGTTCCTCTGTTTGTGTTGGAGATGATGATTACCTATTTACTGGGTACACATATCCTTGTATAGAGTAGTACTTTGTTGTTGTTGATTGAATAATGGTAGTAAATGGGACTTACTGTTGTTGGATCTTAAGACTCACCTAAATTGGATATTAGCCTATAATCCACTGGTACTGGTAGGTTGTCAAGTGAGTGAAATTATGTCAGTTGGCACTTTTGTCAAGGTTGCTGAGGTGGTAAGTACTTACTATAGTCCAGCTGGCAAGACTAGACTCAGTCAGCACAATGGTTGACCTTACATGACACTGGTAACATTTGTATTACTACATTAGAATCCCTTTGTACCATTTAAATTATATATTTCAAACAATACCAGACCATTTGAAATTCTTATGATCTTAATTGTGTATTTTTTGTCTCTTCCAAAACATTCTCTACACATTATGATGCTATGGTTAAAACATATCTATTTGCTTAGATGGGGAGCAGTGGTTGTAGTGATACATACCAGTCACCAGCAGACGGGAGTGCATTGGACCATGAGGAAAGCAGAGTGTATTCAGGTAAACCTACAGTCCCAGATCATTATTTCAGTGGACAATTAAGAACAATTTATTGGACTCATATAGCACTTTTCCTGATGCTCAAAGCGGTTCATAGTTAGGGGGAACTCACTTCATCCACGGCCACCATTTGTGCCACATCCAGTATTTCTCTGCTCTGTGTCTCTGTCTGTATGGTGTGGTACCCTCTTATTCCACCTGGGGGGAGTGTCTCATGTATCAGAGTTGCATGATGACTCATCAGAGCGCTCCTCCTATCAATCAGTTGCACAGTGTTTGAACCATGTCTCAGATCGAACGAAGTGCATTTGATAGGGAATGGGGTGCCATTTGGGACGTACTCCAGTGTTGTAATTTTTGTCTTCACTCCTTTGGTTTCGTTGTAGAATCAGACACCGGTGACCTTTCTGCAAGGGGAGATGATCAGGGACCGGATGCTAAATTCCTCTCCCACAAAGCAGCAGAAGAGCAACAACAGCACGTGCAGGCACAGCAGATCAACACCCAGCCTCCGCTGCCAATCATGGCTTCTAACACTCAGCTTGCAGTGCCCCTTGTGGTGGGAGGCCAGGACCACAGTTACCACTACACAGACACTGCCCAGCCTCCAGTTCAGCCTCAGCCTTCACCTCAGCATCCTACACTGGACTGTCCTCCTTCAGCAAGGGAAGGTGAGAAAATTGATGAAGGCACTGGTTTTGATTGATCAAACATACTAGTGATTCAAAATGAAACATGCTCATTTAATGTAACTCCTTTTTACTGAATCTTCTTACATGTTTCTGTTGTTAACTGTGATATGAGGACCTCATGCTTTGATTTCATTGTATTGTTCTAGGGGCTGATCCTTCTGCTGGCCCAGGCATGGTGAGTCTTCAGATGAGTTTTATTGGATACCAAACTTACATTACATATGTATGTACACGAACATACCCCCTATTGGGGCATACAAATGTAATCTCTGTAAAGATTTCCAGTGATTTATTTCTGAGCACCTGCTGTTTCTGTCAGTGTTGATGTATTTTATATGTAAAACATAAATAAACAAATATTATTAAAAAACTGATCAAGCATGTGAAATTGTTTGATAAATGTATTTGTGAGACTCAGATGAGATCATGTGTCTTGTTTGTGCCCATGGAGATGTCAAATAACAGTCTGTATATCTGTCTGTCCTATGCAGATAGGGGTCCATGTGAATGTTGGCATGATGCCGGTGGCAGAGTATGGTCAGCAGTATGGTTATGGAGATCAGCAGGCATGGCAGCAGGGAGGGCACCAGGCCACCATCACGCAGGAGGGCAAGGCCTCAGAGCCGGACAAAATCCAACCAAAACAAGTGGGTGGAGCCTGAAGCCTGTCGTCATGTCGACAGCATCAGATAAGAACCAGAGTTTGTTTTAATATGCCTCTCTCTCTCTTTCTCTCTCTCTCTCTCTCTCTCTCTCTCTCTCTCTCTCTCTCTGTCTCTCTCTCTCTCTCTCTCTCTCTGTCTCTCTCTCTCTCTCTCTCTCTCTCTCTCTCTCTCTCTCTCTCTCTCTCTCTCTCTCTCTCTCTCTCTCTCTGTGTGTCTGTGTCTGATCAGAGCACCAAGTCAGGGTGGTTTAGCGGCTGGTTCAAACACAAACCCAAAGAGGAGCAAAGTGAGGTGTCTCAGGATGCAGACTCAGCTGACCCAGTTCCCACTATGGTAAGGGTCAAGCAGACCTACTGTTAACTCTTACCTAGCCGTTAGATGGGGGACATAACTGTCAAGTCAGTGATCTCAAGTTTAGGTTTTGTAGTTTATCGTCCAACAAATGATGTCGATGGACATAATACAATTTTGATGATGATGGGCAAGAAAATTATAAACTTGAAAAGGATTCTTCAAATTAACCACTAAGGCCAACAGTTTTGGCTATTATTATTATTATTATTATGATATTCAGAGAATTTGACCTCCTTATAAGACCCATTGGAGGTGGTGACGATGTTTAGTTTGAATGTAGACCCATTGAACCTTTTTAATGAAGGTTAGCCACTAGCTCTAAGTAGGGTATGGTATTTGCTGTCGGTCAACCACTAGCTCTAAGTAGGGTATGGTATTTGCTGTCGGTCAACCAACTCTTTCCAGTTCAATGGCAATGTTTGCAACACATTCTGCATAAATACTGTAGCTATTTTGTTGTCCATAGCATCTGAATTGCACAGCTACGATCCATAAGCTACAATGATACAATGCAGGTTAACCATTTGTGTCATAAATGGCAGAGGTTTAACTACTACTTTCCTGAGAGCATTGTATCATGCAAGTTAGATTAAAACAGGGATTTTTAAAACTTGCTCTAAATATGCCAATAAGTCAGTCAAGTAATTCAAAGGAGTTTATTGTTTTTTTGTTATAACAGTATTTTAAAATGTTTGAGACTAACTGGCTGATAAATTGTTGTAAGTTAAACATAGTTTTTATCAATGCAAAATATAGCCTACCAATTGTCAAAGTAAAGCTGTTCAGAAGCTTAAATACATGATTACATAATCAGAAACAAGTAGCTTTCCTTGTGTCAAAGACAATAAACTCTCAAATCTCACCATGGAGAAGCTATTGACAATCCCAGTCATATCAGTTTATGTATGCCCCTTAAACTGAAGGTTCTGAGAGATAAGCAAACCTAACGCATCCTAGTGCCGTAAAATTAATTCACTGTTAGGTGGTTGACTTTCTGAGTGATGACCCCTTAGTACAGCTGTAGGATCTTAATTTGATCACTCTTTTGTTGCAGATGAGCTTCGTGATTTATATAAATTCATTGAAAATCCGCACTAACACAGGTTAAATAAACAGTATTGCACTTTTCATGTAGCCTACTTTTGTCCAGCTAATAGCCTAACCACCGATCAAGCAACATTATGGACTAAACGTTCAAAACCTGTTGCTGCAGGATTATTTTGCTATGACAATACTGGTCAAATTAAGATCCTACATCTGTATCCTTAGTGCCCCTCGGTATGCATTCGTTGGTTACGTCATTGTGCAATACTAGGTCAGTGGGTCTTGGGCGTTAATGTAACATCAATTATGTGTATTTCCTCAGGAGACGCCTCCCACTTCCCTATTTTCTTTCCCTCCCACTACCAACATCCCTGCAGCCAATTTTCCTACCCAGCCTGCGTCTACTGGTATCAACGCCTTTTCTCGGAAAGCGGGTGAATAACGGGCCGGAATGCATTGGACAACACATAGACTCAAGTTTTTATATTTTGATGCAACCACCCACCATACATCATACACCTGTACACATACACAAATAATTAATGCTAATAAAATATTTCTGGTGACAATTGATATTGATATTTAATGGATTACTGCATGTTGGAACTGCAGAAATGCATGAATAATGTGCAGAACAGTGTCCAATAATGTCCAGACTTGTGGACAGGAGGCTGAAAAGCTCACTTATCACTGTATCTAATTCTCCTGGAAGCCAATTTGGGCTGGTTTTCAATTTCTCTTTCACCTACACTTTGATGAAGGCTCTATGCTGAAACATGTTGGGGACTTTTCATTTTTTTATGTGCTCTATGCCCTGTAGATAAAGGCTTTTAAAATGTAAAACCCATCTGGAGTCCCTGGAACTCCTCAAACAATTTTATACTCTTTTGTTGGATTTTTCCAGTTTTTCAGATTTTTTATTCCCCACTCCAGAGCTATGGTGGATGGTTTTTGGGATACCTGTAGTGCTCCAGATACATTGTTTCCAGTCGGGCTGCTCTTGAACCAGACATATTCATGCTGAATGGCAACTGTATGCTTGTCTAGGGTAACATGAAGTGAGGAATTTTGACTGGTGATTCTTTTGTAAAGAAATACCCAACATGCTCCGCCATATACTGATAGTGCTTCCATTGATAGTGTTAGGGCTTCGAGTGTTAGTGCCATTGAGTGATAGAGCACACCATTGAGTGATTGTCTGAACTTTGGTCTGCTGTAGAATCCTTTCAGTAGTCTTTAAACAGCAGAATGAGTACAACAGAGAAATACAAATGGTTTATAGCAATGCTTTTTTGTGAATATATCTTTCTGAATCAGAAAACAGTGCTCATGTGCTATTTGACCTGAGTGCTATTGTATATGAGACATCACCTTGATTTCTATGAGTATCCCTCCCTTTTATCATTATCTAAACTATAGATGAATATGGTTAACTTGTTTAAACTATGGTTTATAATTGTCATATTATTCACAAACAAGTTGCATACAACTTGTTGCTAAATCATTGCTGCCCTTTGAGCTTTAAATCCGGAGCAAAGTATGCATTTCAACCGTTGCACTACCCTGCATAACCCTGACAAACTCTGCAACACATACTGTAAAATAAAAACTTGAACCAATCTAATAATACTTTTTAAGTACCATACATTCTGTCATGAATCTAGATAGGATGCAGCCATGTCCAACATGAGTGTGAAATTCACACACGGATACGCACGCCAACACCCACTCTACACACTCATACACTACGGTTAAAAAGTTTGGGGTCACTTAGAAATTACCTTGTTTTTGAAAGAAAATAAAAAATTTGGTCCATTAAAATAACATCAAATTGATCAGAAATACAGTGTAGACATTGTTAATGTTGTAAATGACTATTGTATCTGGAAATGTCAGATTTTTTTATGGAATATCTACATAGGCGTACAGAGGCCCATTATCAGCAACCATCACTCCTGTATTACAATGGCACGTTGTGTTAGCTAATCCAAGTTTATCACAGAACAACGCAAACTGTCTCTAACCAGAACCTGCAAACCACCAGTCTCAACATCAACAGTGAAGAGGCGACTCCGGGATGCTGGCCTTTTAGGCAGAGTTCCTCTGTCCAGTGTCTGTGTTCTTTTGCCCATCTTAATCTTTTCTTTTTATTGGCCAGTCTAAGATATGGCTTTTTCTTTGCAAGTCTGCCTAGAAGGCCAGCATCCCGGATTCGACCTCTTCACTGTTGACGTTGAGACTGGTGTTTTGCAGGTACTATTTAATGAAGCTGCCAGTTGAGGACTTGTGAGGCATCTGTTTCTCAAACTAGACACTCTAATGTACTTGTCCTCTTGCTCAGTTGTGCACCGGGGCCTCCCACTCCTCTTTCTATTCTGGTTAGAGACAGTTTGCGCTGTTCTATGAAAGGAGTAGTACACAGCGTTGTACGAGATCTTCAGTTTCTTGGCAATTTCTCGCATGGAATAGCCTTCATTTCTCACAACAAGAATAGACTGACGAGTTTCAGAAGAAATAGCTTTGCTTCTGGCCATTTTGAGCCTGTAATCAAACTCACAAATGCTGATGCTCCAGATACTAAACTAGTCTAAAGAAGGACAGTTTTATTGCTTCTTTAAATCAGGACAACAGTTTTCAGCTGTGCTAACATAATTACAAAAGGGTTTTCTAATGATCAATAAGCCTTTTAAAATTATAAACTTGGATTAGCTAACACAACGTATCATTGGAACACAGGAGTGATGATTGCTGATAATGGGCCTCTGTACGCCTATGTAGATATTCCATAAAATAATCTGCCATTTCCAGCTACAATAGTCATTTACAAAATTAACAATGTCTACACTGTATTTCTGATCAATTTTATGTTATTTTAATGGACAAAAAATGTGCTTTTCTTAAAATTACAAGGAAATTTCTAAGTGACCCCAAACTGTTTAACGGTAGTGTATACGTCTCATATACAATAGAACTCAATATCACTCAGGAATAACCCTGAACCAGAAGAGAAGCACAACAAAATCTACAGAAGGCCAGAATACTGACCCCTTAAATGTCTGAACTGGGATTGTATGAATGTATGAACACTGTGTAGGACCCCAATGCCAACCAGGCCACAACCCACATATCTATTCTCAGATGCCCTTTCAGCCGGACAGTATTTTGACATCATGTGTTGAGTTGGTAGGCTACGCAGGCAGGCAGGGGGAGTGAGTGGGCCTTTAAGGGCTCAGTGTTCACTGAGAGAACTTAACAGCTGGTTCCCCTGAGCTGACAGATGGGGAAAATGGTTAGCATCGGATGCTGCAAAGTAGTGGAAGTAGTAAAGCGGGTCAAGTAAATCTCACAAAAAATCTTAAGTCACAAGTAAAGGATCCAAGAAAAGTTATTTTTGGAGCAAGTCTCAGGTCTCATTGGTCATATTTTGCAGCTATATGCAACAATGACTCATGTTTAGATAGACCTTTCTTTGTCTAATCATTGATTTCGAGTCGCAAGTAAATTTCAAGTCCTAAAGTCCAAGAAAAGTTATGTAGAAAAAGTCTGAAGTCAACTCCCAAGTTGTGAATTGTAAGCTCAAATCAAGGCAAGTGCAAGTCCTACGTTTTATCCTTGGTAATTCAGCATCTTTTAGACATTTGCGTTAACTCATGTGTAGTTACCAACGCATTTTATACATAAAATAACACTTTTACGACAACGTCCAATGCAAGCTTGTAAATCCTGCTGTGTGATAAGACAAGCTATCAATTTCTAGCTGAATACAGTGCCTTGGAAAGTATTCAGACCCCTTGACCTTTTCCACACTTTGTTACGTTACAGCCTTATTTTAACATGGATTCAATAAATACAAATCCTCAGCAATCTACACACAATACTCCATAATAACAAAGTGAAAACAGGTTTTTAGAAATTGTTGCAAATTTTATTACAAATAAAAAACAGAAATATCTTATTTACATAAGTATTCAGACCCTTTGCTATGAGACTCGAACTTGAGCTCAGATGCATTCTGTTTCCATTGATCATCCTTGAGATGTTTCTACAACTTGATTGGAGTCCACCTGTGGTAAATTCAGTTGATTGGAAAGGCACACACAGGTCTACATAAGGTCCAACAGTTGACAGTGCATGTCAGAGCAAAAACCAAGCCATGAGGTCGAAGGAATTGTCCGTAGAGCTCTGAGACAGGATTGTGGGGAAGGATACCAAAAAATGTCTGCAGCATTGAAGGTCCCCAAGAACACTGTGGCCTCCATCATTCTTAAATGGAAGAAGTTTGCAACCACCAAGACTCTTCCTAGAGCTGGCCGTCCAGCCAAACTGAGCAATTGGGGAGGTGACCAAGAACCCAATGTTCACTCTGACAGCGCTCAAGAGTTCCTCTGTGGAGATGAGAGAACCTTCCAGAACGACAACCATCTCTGCAGCACTACACCAATCAGGCCTTTATGGTAGAGTGGCCAGACGGAAGCTACTCCTCCGTAAAAGGCACATGACAGCCCGCTTGGAGTTTGCCAAAAGGCACCTAAAGACTCTCAGATCATGAGAAACAAGATTCTCTGGTCTGATGAAACCAAGATTGAACTCTTTGGCCTGAATGCCAAGCGTCACGTCTGGAGGAAACCTGGCACCATCCCTATGGTGAAGCATCCCTACGGTGAAGCATCATGCTGTGGGGATGTTTTTCAGTGGCAGGGACTGGGAGACTAGTAAAAATCGAGAGAAAGAAGAACAGAGCAAAGTACAGAGAGATCTTTGATGAAAACCTGCTCCAGAGCGCTCAGGACCTCAGACTGGGGCGAAGGTTCACCTTCCAACAGGACAACGACCCTAAGCATGCATCCAAGACAACACAGGAGTGGCTTCGCGACAAGTCTCTGAATGTCCTTGAGTGCCCCAGCCAGAGGCCAGACTTGAACCTGATCAAATATCTCTGGAGAGACCTGAAAATAGCTTTGCAGCAACACTCCACATCCAACCTGACAGAGCTTGTGAGGATCTGCAGAGAAGAATGAGAGAAACTCCCCAAATACAGGTGTGCGAAGCTTGTATCATCCTACCCAAGAAGACTCAAAGCTGTAATCACTGCAAGGTACTTTGACAAAGTACTTGAGTAAATGGTCTGAAAACTTATGTAAATGTGATATTTCAGTTTTTTATTTGTTGTAAATTAGGAAAAAATTCTACAAACCTGTTTTTGCTTTGTCATTATGGGGTATTGTGCGTAGATTGATGAGGGGGAAAAAAACAATTTCATACATTTTAGAATAAGGTTGTAACATAACAAAATCTGGAAAAATTCAAGGGGTCTGAATACTTTCAGAAGGCACTGTATATTTTTAGTAGGACCAAGGGCGACAGGTAGCCTAGTGGTTAGAGCGTTTGACTTGTAACCGCAAGGTTGCAAGGTCAAATCCCTGAGCTGACAAGGTAAAAATCTGTCATTTTGTCCCTGAACAAGGCAGTTAACCCACTGTTCCCCGGGTGCCGAAGACGTGGATGTAGATTAAGGCAGGCCCCCCACACCTTTCTGATTCAGAGGGGTTGGGTTAAATGCGGAAGACATATTTCAGTTGAAGGCATTCAGTTGTACAACTGACTAGTTATCTCCCTTTACTTTCCTTACCATATTGTCTTAAGTGTCGTTGGTTGCATGATTTATTCTTATATCTTGACCTTGAAAGGCCTTTATGTTGGTTATTGGCTGAAAGATTGGTGCACTGGAGTTGCTGCCTAGCTTGCAAATTATAATTTGAAGTTTAATTCAAAGTAAGTAGCTGATGATGCTAACACTGTATAGTGTAAAACGTGATCAGTGTGATTCTATAATAGTTGCTGGTTGAAAATACATCTATACAGGAACTTATTTTCAGCAGGTTCTGTATAGGTGGATGTTTTTCCCCTAGACGTCAAGATTGAGACTGATTTTAATATACCATGGTCTATGGTTGTTTCACAGTTGTCAAAAAAAAAGCAATGCGTTAAATTCACAACTTAAACAGGGACATGGAATAAACAGTTAAAACAGACACAGGCCTACAAAATGTAGAATGAGGCCAAACAGCCAGGACCATAAGGGCAAACTTTTCCTTAGGGGTATGTGCCACAGTATCAGCCAAAACATAAATCTGGCTCTGAGACAGTATGGCACATGTTAGGATTGAGGGGAAACTGTATTCTATAAAAAGCATGAGCTGACACACCCCAAAATATTTGTCAAGGTGCTGACTAATAGAGAATGAACTACAGTACCAGTCAAAAGTATGGAGAATCTAAAATCTAAAATAGATTTTGATTTGTTTAACACTTTTTTGGTTACTATGTGATTCCATATGTTATTTCATAGTTTTGAATAAGTAGGTGTGTCCAAACGTTTGACTGGTACTGTATATAAAAATGAAGAAAGTCGCACACTATAAACTGTATTCTGTGACACAGATACACATACCCATGTGGAACAGTCTGGCCCTGGCCATATGTCCTGTACCCAGGTACCATTAACAGGATATTATTCCATAGAGGTATTCTAAACTAGCCTATCACTAGAGGGGATATGCAATATGCATGATTATTTTCATTTTATTTCTCTCTCAGAGAACAATGCCTTGTCATTGTTTTTGTAAATGTAAACTGTAAATGTAAGAAGATTCCTTCAGGGTCTTATCAATGTTTTTTATTTAATTTAATCAGACAAGTATAGGTCCAGAAACCACTATGCAAACATGTATTATATTTTAGGTAAGTCATTTATGGCCATAGTAATTTGTATATGGTTTGCTTAATACAGAAACTCATGCATTAAATCTCTCAGTTATGTTTTACAATAAAAATGTATTGACAAGTGTTTTAATTAACTTTGGTTTGATACACTTATTAGTGTTATTCAATCTATTTATGATAGACAATTATTTACCACTGTGTTTTACAGAAATATATTGCAGTTAAGGCCCAGTGAAACTGAATCTTGTGAAAATGTTCATTTACATGGGAATAGCCCGTCCATAATTTACATGTCATACGATGCCTTTCAAGCAGGGGTGAAGAATTGCGCAATATGCCTGGTCCCATCTCCTTTTACTATTAGTCAACGCTCCTGGCTCTAGGGCTGGGAATAGTGACCCAGTGTCCAGCCAACGTGTTCTGGCCCCCACCCGTTACACTGGCAGCCTCAGGATGTGTCCAAAATGAATACTATTCCCATTTTTCTACTTCAGTGCTACTTTAGTAGTGCACTATACACTGAGTGTACAAAACATTAGGAACACCTTCCTAATATTGAGTTGCACACCCTTTTGCCCTCAGAACAGCCTCACTTAATTGGGGCATGTACTCTACAAGGTGTTGAAAGCGTTCCACACGGATGCTGTTCCATGTTGACTCCAATGCTTCCCACAGTTATGTCAAGTTGGCTGAATGTCCTTTGGGTGGGGGACCATTCTTGATACACACGAGAAACTGTTGAGCGTGAAACCGGTGCGCATGGAACCTTCTACCATACCCTGTTCAAAGGCACTTAAATATTTTCTTGCCCATTCACCCTCTGAATGGCACATTATACGCAATCCATGTCTCAATTGTCTCAATGCTTAAAAATCCGTAGTCCTTTCCTGAAGTCAAATGACCAAATCGCCCTCTAGTGCCCTCATTGGTGGAATGTTATTAATATTTTTCATAAGTTAAGCATTAATAAACATTTTTTATTTTGTTATTTGTTATTTTTCAGTCTTTTGTGATGTACAGTAAGTGCAAACTCAACATTGAATACATTTTAACTTTATATCTGACATGGTACAGGTGTCTTCTTTTTTTAAAGCCCATAACCATGAGTGTGAGGTGACTACTTTTGTTTCAAAGTAGATTTGAACTAGCCCACTGCAGTAAAGGGTTAACTTGTCTCCTCCCCTTCATCTACACTGATTCAAGTGTATTTAACAAGCGAAATCAATAAGGAATCATAGCTTTCACCTGGTCAGCCTATGTCATGGAAAGAGCAGGTGTTCCTAATGTTTTGTGCACATCAAGCTGCCTCACGCTACAGAAACAGGAGACAGGGACCTGCTCCTATGAGCTGTTTCGGCTGGCACAAACCAAGGCTCGTGCAAGGCTACTGAGGCTGCCAGTGTAACGGGTTCCAGGACACGTTGGCTGGACACTGGGTCACTATTCTCAGCACTAGAGATAGGAAAGACAGCTGCTAGTAAGATTCCCAGCCAAGTCACCAGTCTGGACCACATCTCGACAGTGAAAACTATCCCTCATTCCTGATTGTGTTGTTTCGCATCACCCTAAAGAAGGCGTGGCGAAACGTGGCTTTTTAAATAGACTGATATAAAGTGGCCTACATGTGCTGGAGGATGTAGGAGATGGTGTTGTCTCCATGTTTTAAAGGGGGGGACACTGACTAAATGCAATCCTCTGTTGTCCCTTGAGAGTATTTTGTGGGTAAACAAATAAGTACCTTACTGTGATTGTTTTCAATTAAAATGGTCAAAAAGAAACAAAAGTAGGTTTTTAAGCAAAGATATATTTCTCAAGCAAGAATGTTGCTAGGACTGTCTGGGAGTGATCTGAGTGGGAAGGGGAACACTGAAAACTAGCTGCTATTGGCAGAGAGGTTTGGAATTCTCTTTCTTAATGGTCTACTACCTAATTTACCACCCGGTAATATTACTAGGCAGGCCAAAACTCCATCCCACCACAGCAAGCTGTAATTTCAGGCAGTCTTTTCAAACACCTCTTACACTAAAGGGGCATTATCATAATGTTCACAATTTCACAGTATTATTCCAACCTCATAATGTGGAAATATATATATATATATATAACACAGAAAAATCATGTTTAATAGGGCCTTTAATAGGGCGATGGTGGTGGAAAACGCTTTCTCAGGCGTGGTTCCAGAATCTCCTATAATTGTTCAATTGGGTTGAGATCTGGTGACTGGCACGCACGCACGCACACACACACACACACACACACACACACACACACACACACACACACACACACACACACACACACACACACACACACACACGCTCCTTTGAGACCCCTCTTTCAGAGACACTGAGATATCTTCTTCTAGCCATGGTAGCCAAAATAATGGGCATCTGGGCATTTTTATACATGACCCTAAGCATGATGGGATGTTAATTACTTAATTAACTCAGGAGCAACACCTGTATGGAATTACCTGCTTTCAATACACTTTGCATCCCTCATTTAATCAAGTGTTTCCTTTATTTTGGCATTTACCTGTATGTTGTGCCTGTCACCAGTTTCACACATTCTGTAATGTCTATTGTACTGTGACTCTTGAACTGAAAATTAGCATGTGTACATTTAAAGTGTGTGGTAATGGTATTTTTCTACTTCAGTGCTACTTTAGTAGTGCACTGTATAGGGAACAGGGTGCCATTTGGGACACAGCCTGAGACACACTAACTCAGTGGCCTTGTGGTTAGTGTCCACCCTGATATTGGAAGGTTGGGAGTTTGATCCCCAGCTGAGTCATACCAAAAACTGTAAAAATGAGACCATATGTGTCTCTGCTTGGCATTCAGAATTAAAGGAAAACTCCATTGTTGACATAGTCCCAAAATGTTTTGCTTGTCAGATATAAAGTCTGCATCATATAATGCAAAATGCATCATAAGGGGATGATTTCTGTATTTTGAAAGTTATATATCTTGAAAACTTGATTGCTGACAAGCAAAACATTTTGGGACTATGTCAACAATGGACTAATGAAACAAATACCAAAATATAGTTTTTGTGTGTAGTTTTCCTTTAATTAGATAGATTGTGGGTAAGGTCCTGCAATAGACTAGTGTCCTTTCCAGGGGGTATACTTGTACATCAAGCTGCCTCACGCTACAGAAACAGAAGATAGGCACCTGTTCCTATTACCAGTTCCGGCCCCCACAAACCAAGGCTTGTGCTAGGCTACTGAGGCTGCCAGTGTAGTGGGTGGGGGCCAGGACACATGGCTGGACACTGGGTCACTTTTCTCAGCTCTAGAGCCAGAGAGACAGGAGAGACAGCTGCTAGTAAGATTCCCAGCCAAGTCACCGGTTTGGACCACATCTCAACAGTGAAAACTATCCCTCATTCCTGATTTTGTTGTTTTGCATCACCCTAAAGAAGGCGTGGCAAAACGTGGCTTTTTAAATAGACATATAAAGTGGCCTACATGTGCTGGAGGATGTAGGAGATAGTGTACCATTTTACTTTTCTCCATGTGTTAAAGGGGGGGACACTGAATAAATGCAATCAAATCCAATGAAATGTATTTATAAAGCCCTGTTTGCATCAGCAGATGTCACAAAGTGCTATACACAAACCCATCCTAAAACCCCAAACAGCAAGCAATGCAGATGTAGAAGCACAGTGGCTAGGAAAAACTCCCTAGAAAGGCGGGAACCTAGGAAGAAACCTACAGAGGAACCAGGCTCTGAGGGTTGGCCATTCCACTTCTGGTAATCCCCTCTTTCAAATCACTGAGATCTCAAACCAAGGCTCGTGCAAGGCTACTGAGGCTGCCAGTGTAGGGTGGGGGCCAGGACACGTTTGCTTGACACTGGGTCACTATTCTCAGCCCTAGAGCCGGAGAGACAGCCACTAGTAAGATTTGGCTTTTCTCCATGTGCCAAAGGGGCGGACACTGACGAAATGCAATCCTGTGTTGTCACGTGAGAGTATTTCATTGGTAAAGTAAGTTCCACAATGGAAAAGGAATAACACACTTATGAACAAAATGTTCATAACTAATTTATAAAAAGGCTGTCACGTGAGTGTTTTATGGGTAAACAAGATTTTTTTATTTAGATTTTATTAATCAAATCAAATTTTATTTGTCACATGCGTCGACTACAACAAGTGTTTACCGTGAAATGCTTACCTACAAGCCCTTTCCCAACAGAGTTAAAAAGTACTACAAATTTGGTACAAATAAAAAAGGAAATAGTAACACAATAAAATAACAATAACGAGACCATATACAAGGAGTACCGGTAGAGAGTCAATGTGCAGGGGTACGAGCTAATGAGGTAATGGGGATATTAGGATCCCCATTTGCCGACGCCAATGGCAACAGCTAGTTTTACTGGGGTCCGACACTTAACGGGAAAAAAAATACAGACAAAAGACTTTACAACTGACATACATTTAATACCTTAACATGTAGTATGTGTGTGCACATCTATCAGTTCCACATACATGTCAGTACATACACACAACAAGTACGTCACATGGTGGAGAGGCGTTGGGCCGTGAGGTGTTGCTTTGTTTGTTTTTTGAAACCAGGTTTGCTGTTCACGTGTGCTATATGAGATGGAAGGAAGTTCCATGCAATCATGGCTCTGTATAATACTGTACATTTCCTTGAATTTGTTCTGGACCTGGGGACTGTAAAAGGTCTGGTGGGGTAAGTGTGTGTCAGCGCTGTATGTTGACTATACAAACAATTTGGAATTTCCAACACAATGGTTCTTAGAAAAACAAGAAGCAATGCAGTCAGTCTTTACTCAACTCTTAGCCAAGAGAGACTGGCATGAATCATCAGCATACAGTACATGGACACACAGGCTTTGTTTAATGCCAGTGGCATTAAACATTGGTAAAAAAATTGAAAAGAGTAGAGGGCCAAGAGGGCTGCCCTGCGATACACCACACTTTACATGTTTAACAATAGAGAAGCTTCCATTTAAAACCCCTAGAGTCTATTGACGCACCGATGCATAAATCTAAGTAGCATAATAAAAAAATCCCTATCAAAATCCATCAGTTTAAGCTAGAGATACAATATCAGTTTTTTTTTGCATGGGCTGCGTCTCAATCCACCACATCCGCCTATGTCGCCCTTCTACATCTGCGGTGACAAGTGGCAGAGCTACAGCGCTGTTTGTCAGACCAGGAGGCATCTCGAAAATCGGTCTTCTCACAAAAACGTTTGTAGCATCTGAACGGCCTGGGCTTTAGACTCATCTGAAGGTGACCCATACAAATGAATGGAAGTATGGAGGTTGTTTTGTACCAACAAAAAGAAGAGGTTAAATATGTGTAAAAACATCTAAGAAAATTCCTGAGCTTTCTTATATCTCCTAGATACAGTGGGGCAAAAAAGTATTTAGTCAGCCACCAATTGTGCAAGTTCTCCAACTTAAAAAGATGAGAGAGGCCTGTAATTTTCATCATAGGTACACTTCAACTATGACAGACGAAATGAGAAAAAGAAATCCAGAAAATCACATTGTAGGATTTTTAATTTATTTATTTGCAAATTATGGTGGAAAATAAGTATTTGGTCAATAACAAAAGTTTATCTCAATACTTTGTTATATACCCTTTGTTGGCAATGACAGAGGTCAAANGGATGCAACTCAGCATTCTTTGTCCTCCAAACACGACGAGTTGAGTTTTTACCAAAAAGTTCTATTTTGGTTTCATCTGACCATATGACATTCTCCCAATCCTCATCTGGATCATCCAAATGCTCTCTAGCAAACTTCAGACGGGCCTGAACATGTACTGGCTTAAGCAGGGGGACACGTCTGGCACTGCAGGATTTGAGTCCCTGGCGGCGTAGTGTGTTACTGATGGTAGGCTTTGTTACTTTGGTCCCAGCTCTCTGCAGGTCATTCACTAGGTCCCCCCGTGTGGTTCTGGGATTTTTGCTCACCGTTCTTGTGATCATTTTGACCCCACGGGGTGAGATCTTGTGTGGAGCCCCAGATCGAGGAAGATTATCAGTGGTCTTGTATGTCTTCCATTTCCTAATAATTGCTCCCACAGTTGATTTCTTCAAACCAAGCTGCTTACCTATTGCAGATTCAGTCTTCCCAACCTGGTGCAGGTCTACAATTTTGTTTCTGGTGTCCTTTGACAGCTCTTTGGTCTTGGCCATAGTGGAGTTTGGAGTGTGACTGTTTGAGGTTGTGGACAGGTGTCTTTTATACTGATAACAAGTTCAAACAGGTGCCATTAATACAGGTAACGAGTGGAGGACAGAGGAGCCTCTTAAAGAAGAAGTTACAGGTCTGTGAGAGCCAGAAATCTTGCTTGTTTGTATGTGACCAAATACTTATTTTCCACCATAATTTGCAAATAAATTCATTAAAAATCCTACAATGTGATTTTCTGGATTTTTTTTCCTCATTTTGTCTGTCATAGTTGAAGTGTACCTATGATGAAAATTCAGGCCTCTATCATCTTTTTAAGTGAGAGAACTTGCACAATTGGTGGCTGACTAAATACTTTTTTGCCCCACTGTATAGGACAGACACTTCAAAACCTTATTCCTTATGATACATTTTTTGACTGTCTGTTTTTCCAGTTGAATGTGTTCATGGGCTAGTAGTAAAGGCCAAATTCAATATTTTATCAAATAATTTAAAAAAATGACATAAAGGGGTCCTAAGATTCCAAAATAAATAGCTAAATGATCCATGGTATGACCTTTTTTAAAATGATTCCATATGTGAGATTAGAACCCGTCCCCTCTCCTTTTATTTTCAGGGTCTTATAGGGGGGATTGTATGTTGTGCATGTCACCAGCCCCATAGATTCTGTAATGTCTACTCTGCTGTGAATCTTGAGCTGTATAAATGTATGTGTGTACACTGAAGTATGTCTGTAGTAATGGATATGTGCTAATGTAGTTTGAGAAATGAAACCTGTCACTAACAAGGATCATCAGCAAAAGAAAAAACTAAATTAAGATTACTTATTTGCTATCTGATTCTGGTGGGTTGCTGGGGTTCAAATTCCCAACTCCTGTCAAACGTCTGGTCCAAAATATCTTATAAGCAATACAAGCTCCATTGCCAATGTAACTGTGTGTCATAGTTGAACGAGAATTCTCAAAACCAAAAACTATTCCACTGAATCAAAAACATATGTTTTATGCTTTGTGATTTCTGCCTGTACTGTTAATGAACATTTCAGCGCTTTACAAATAAAATCTACTATAATGTTTACATTATACATTTTCAAAAAACACAAACAATCGATTGTTATTCGCATTTTCTTTTATTTAAATTCTTGTTCTTTTACTCAAATCCAATTATACACATAACATCTATGTGTTACTGCAGCAGACAGCTACAGAAATCAGGTCCATTGCAGCTTGTACAGTACAAATTATATATTTTTTATCATACCCACAATATTCGTTAGACCTTTGGTCTTCAAATAGAATATCAACTTGACACCTGAAATAACATTCTACATTCTTCTGACGTCTAGCAAATATTCACACAATATTTCTTGACACATAAACAAACATAAAATGTGCCACCCTGGGCAAAAGGGCAAGGAAGCCTGGTGTCAAGATTTTTTCTCACTAATGTATCTACACTAGGAAGTGAACACACTAGGAAGTGAACACACTAGGAAGGACGTGAACACACTAGGTAGGACGTGAACACACTAGGTAGGACGTGAACACACTAGGAAGTGAACACACTAGTGACTAGAGCCTTGTTTATACCGGGCGCTAACATGTATCCAATTATTTGATTAATATTCTTTCAAAATAATATAAATGTATTTATTTTAAAACACAAATTGTTGTCATAAGTCAATGGTGCCACCTGTCAATGATTTTAGAAGGCGGGATAATTATTATTCAAATGGTTTCACTGTATAGATACAGTATGTCTACATTTGTAAGATATCCAGACACAATGCATGCCTGTCCATGGCCATGGGAAGATGTTTGAGGGTGGGGGTGCTGCGCTATAGACGGCTATATAAGTCAATTAATACCGTACTAGTAAAGGCCCAGTGCACTACTTTTGTGGAGAAGAAATCAGGGGGTGCTGCAGCCCCCTCAGCACCCCTACCTCCCATGGCTATGTGCCTGTCTACCTCTGGAGGTGGTCAGGAAGATCACAATCAGATCACAATGTGTTTTTTGATCGTCTACAAATGTGGGTACAATCAGGATGTGTACACAATCAGGACAAAGGGGGCTTGTCAGCACCAGGTATTAACAGCACTTTTGTAGTATCACATGAACTCCTGACAACCATTAGCCTGTCAGTCGGACGGACAGCAGCTCTGCATGACTCTGCTCTGGTTTTCATTCAACCCAATCTCTTGATTATTGCATATAAATAGTGAGTGAGTCTCTTACTGTATATTCTCATGTGACTGGATGGAACTGATGGTATCAAAACTGTATTATTTGTGGATTGTAGTAAGACTTAAGGTTAACTACAGAGCTCAGGCGGCGAGTGGCACCTTAATTGGGGAGGACGTGCTCATAGTAATAGCAGGAAGGGAATAAATGGAATGGTATCGAACACATCAAGCGTTTGTTACCATTCCATTCACTCCATTCCAGCCATTATTATGAGCCGTTCTCCCGTCAGCAGCCTCCTGTGCTACAGAGGTATTGGGGGACCAATTTTCACAACGGATCACCTAGTCTAAGTAAGTCACATTTCTGGACTTTCAAACTCATTTAAGGTCACTGCTGTGAGCTTTAAAGTGCTTCAAAGGACATCCATTGAATTCAATCTCGCTGGTCTAGATTTTCAGAAAAGGATGGCGCTCTCTGCATTGTTATTCTGCACTCCTTTGCAATCAAGGTGTCCATACTCTTCATCAAAGAACATCAAAATACACAGGTAAAAAATACAAAAACTAAACCTGCCAAATCCATAACAAACAAAAATGTAATAAATTACATTCCATATTGTACTTTCAAAGATTCAGATTGTTCCCATACGATTAACCTTAGAACTGCACCCTTATGACTGATCTCCACTTCAGATTCACACTGCACTTAGGCTACTAGGTATGCTTCTTAGAGGTGCTCAAGTGTATAATCACTCCTCTAAAGTTTAGCCTTCACCAACCTACCGTAAACTACATGCTGTCAAACTATGAAACTGTCCAATTTTGATGCAACTGAATTGCTTTTTGGGGACAATAAAGATTAATTGTATTGTATTCTACTCTACTCCATTCTAAGTCAAATACTGTATTGCAGAATAATAGAGATTTTAATAAAACTATGGGTTACCAGAAAGAAGACATTCTCAAATGATAAAAACAAAAACAAACGGACATACTTTAAAGAGAAATTAATGAAAACAAGCTGTTGCTTGTGTCAATTAACCAGAGTGATCTATTTTTATGAGAACAGCAAAAAAAAAAAAGTACATTTCAATCACATTGATACACTCCAACTGTCATTCAGGGCAAAGTAATGCCTGGTAGTATATATTTTTCAGACAGTCTTTGTCAAGTTCACACAGAATAAAGAAATTATGTAACCACAATGTAGTAAACTAAATCCAATACTCTCCATTATTGAGGATTTGATTTTTGTGGGTATTTTACCACATTCCTTATATAAGAGTTCACAAATATTATAGAAAGGCGCATATAATTTCTGAGCATCATACATCTTCCTAAACAATTTAGCTTTTTTTCAGCCAAACTCATGCTTGCATTAGCAAAAGTTTTTTAGAATAGATTTTTGAATATTTTCAGAGGATGCTTAAAGTAACTGTCCAGTGAGAATCTCCCTTTTAAACATTCATGTTCTGTTAACTCATTTGTGGCCAAAGCATAAATAAAATAAAATACAATAAAAAAAACTCCACCTCAGACTTGTATCTCAAACAGACCATTTCAAAAATGCTTGTTATTTCCTCATAGAGATTGAGGAGTCTACTTGCATGAATATTTTTAATGACTGGTATTACACCCACAACATTCTGTTGTTGGGGTACGCCCACACCATTCCAACACAGAAAAGCTGCTTTTTTTGGAAGGAAAACCTTTTCACTCATATTGTAATTAATTACAGCTCATATTTCATAAAAATCATACTCCTTGACTTATTCCACATCTTGTTGTGTTACAGCCTGAATTGAAAATGGATGAAATATTTTTTTCTCTCACTCATCTACCAACACACAATACCCCATAATGGCAAAGTGAAAACATATTTTAATTTTGAAATACAGAAATGTCTCATTTACATAAGTATTCACACCCCTGAGTCAATACTTTGTAGAAGCACCTTAGGCAGTGATTACAGCTGTGTCTTTCTGGGTAAGTCTCTAAAAGCGTTAAACACCTGGATTGTACAATATTTGCATATTATTCTTTTTAAAATTTGGTTAAGTTGTTGATCATTGCTAGACAGACATTTTCAAGTTGCCATAGATTTTCAAGCCTATTTAAGTCAAAACTGTAACTAGGCCACTCAGGAACACTCAATGTCGTCTTGGTATGCAACTCCATTGTATACAGTGGCTTGTGAAAGTATTCACCCCCTTGGCATTTTTCCTATTTTGTTGCCTTACAACCTGGAATTAAAATAGATTTTTTGGGGGGGGGTTGTATCATTTGTATCATCACACAACAAACAAGAAATAAGACAAAAAAACAGAAAACTTGAGCGTGCATAACTATTCACTGTGGGGATGATGTTCTTGGGGTGATGAGAGGTGTTGGGTTTGCGCCAGACAGAGTGTTTTCCTTGATGGCCAAAAGCTCAGTTTTAGTCTCATCTGACCAGAGTACCTTCCATATATTTGGGGAGTCTCCCACATGCCTTTTGGCGAACACCAAACATCTTCGGTCTCTTTGTTGCCTCTCTGATTAATGCCCTCCTTGCCCGGTCCGTGAGTTTTGGTGGGCGGCCCTCTCTTGGCAGGTTTGTTGTGGTGCCATATTCTTTCCATTTTGAAATAATGGTTCTAATGGTGCTCCATGGGATGTTCAAAGTTTCTGATATTTTTTTATAACCCAACCCTGATCTGTACTTCTCCACAACTTTGTCCCTGACCTGTTTGGAGAGCTCCTTGGTCTTCATAGTGCCGCTTGTTTGGTGGTGCCCCTTGCTTAGTGGTGTTGCAGACTGGGGCCTTTCAGAACAGGTGTATATATACTGAGATCATGTGACAGATCATGTGACACTTAGATTGCACACAGGTGGACTTTATTTAACAAATTATGTGACTTCTGAAGGTAATTGGTTGCACCAGATCTTATTTAGGGGCTTCATATCAAAGGGGTATGCACGCACCACTTTTCAATTTTTTTTGTTGTTGAATTTTATGAAACAAGTTTCAATTCACCAATTTGGACTATGTTGTGTATGTCCATTACATGAAATCCAAATAAAAATCCAGTCAAATTACAGGTTGTAATGCAACAAAATAGGAAAAACGCCAAGGGGGTGAATACTTTTTCAAGGCACTGTATTTGGCCTTGTGTTTTAGGTTATTGTCCTGCTGAAAGGTAAATTTGTCTCCCAGTGTCTGTTGAAAAGCAGACTAAACCAGGTTTTCCTGTGCTTATCTCTATTCCATTCCCTTGTCCTTGCCGATGAGAAGCAAACACATAACATGATGCAGCCACCACCATGCTTGAAAATATGAAGAATGGTACTCAGTGATGTGTTGTTTTGGATTTGCCCCAAATATAATGCTTCGTATTCAGGACATAAAGTATATTTCTTTGCCAGATTTTTTGCAGTTTTACTTTAGTGCCTTAATGCAAACAGGATGCATGATTTGGAATATTTTTACTCTGTACAGGCTTCCTTCTTTTCAATCTGTAATTTAGGTTAGTATTGTGGAGTAACTACAATGTTGTTGATCCATCCTCAGTTTTCTTCTATCACAGCCATAAAAGGAAAAGTCCACCCCAAACTATCTTTTGGTATTTGTTTCATTAGTCCATTTTTTATATAGTCACAAAATGTTTTCCATGTCAGCAATCAAGTTTTCAAGATATACAACTTATAAAATACAGAAAAACAGCGTGTATGATGCAAAACGCAACATCATATGATGCAAAATGCATCATACCGGCAGAGGGCACTTGTGAAAAAGTCAAGGGGTGTGAATACTTTCTGAAGGCACTGTATTTTAAGGCTTAGCAGCCTAGCATGATATTGTCCTACAAAAAAGGTGCTATCTACCTGGAACCGAAAAGGGTTATCCTATAGGGACAGCCGAAGAACCCTTTGGGAGATCAGTAAGGTTGATTAGACCAACTGTTTGTACTGTATGAGAGGGTAGCTCCCAAACAGCATCAATCAGTCTTCAGTGTTTTCAACAACAGAAACAGCAGTAGCAGCAGCAGCTGTAGGGTCATTCATGGCTCACCATGTGCTCTGTGAGCTGAGATGCACACTGGAAAGCCTTGTCACACTCCACACAGACAAAGATCCTCCCGGCACACGTCTGCTCTTGGTGGCGCTTCAGAGCAGCCGTGCGGCTGAAGGACATGCTGCAGCCTGTGCAATCGTAGGGCCTCTCTCCGGTATGGACACGCTGGTGACGGACCAGGCGGGACACCATGGCGAACGCCACCCCGCACTGAGGACACTTGTGGGGGCGGATGCCGCTGTGCACGGCCTGGTGCTCCAGCAGGTTGGAGGACTTGGTGAAGGACTTGGTGCAGACCAGGCAGGTGTAGGGTCTCACCCCGGTGTGCACCTTCTGGTGCTCTGCCATGCGGCTGGCCACGGCAAAGGCTTTCCCGCAGATGGGACAGCAGAAGGGCCGCTCACCCAGGTGAGTGCGCTCATGGCGGAGCAGGGACAGTGGCTTGTTGAAGGTCTTGCCGCACTGCGTGCACGGGAAGGGTTTTTCATTGGTGTGCATGTTGCGCTCGTGCTTCCGCAGGTCCGAGGAGCGCACAAAGTCCTTGCTGCAGGTCTCACACACGTACGGCTTCTCTCCGGTGTGCGTGCGAATGTGCTTGCGGTAATCGGAGGACCAGATGTACGTCTTTTCACAGAAGGGACAGTGGTACGGTCTCTCTCCAGTGTGCAGGCGCTTGTGCTGCTGCAGTGTGCCTTGGTGAGAATAGGCTTTGCCACACAGGTCACATATATGAGGCTTCAGGCCACTATGAGTATCCAGATGACTCTGCAGATTGCTGGACTTCTTAAAGGCCCAGTTGCAGTGAGTGCACTTGTAGGGCCGGTTCTCTGTGTCTCCCTCCACTCCACGTTTCTTCATGGCAGCAAACACTATAGGCACCTTATCCTCACAGGCATCAATCATGGCCATAGCCTTGTTTAGTGGAGGGTGAATGACTAGCGTTTCTCCACCCTTCCAATTCCCCTTGTTCCCACGTACATCACACACATCACGTACATCACGACGCACATCAGAAAGAGCCTCCTTGATTTTGGGCCTGATCTCTCTCACCAGACGCAGCTTCAGATCGGAAAGATCACCGCTATACACTTTCCTCTGCAGACGTCTTTTAGTACCCTTCTTGATGTTGCCTTCCTCCTGTTGTGACGAGTCTGAGTAGACCCCCTCCAGACCTGTAGAGCCTCTCCTATTGGCAACATTATGTTCAATGGCTGCGGGTGAACCTGGAGGACTACAGAGGTCCTGATTGGGAGACAGTCTCTTGTCTTTTCCAGAGTTCAGCCCAGCAAACTTCTCAGCCAGAGTCCATGTAGGTGTTTGTGGGTTTAAATAAATCATCCCAGTGTAGCTACTACCTGAGAGGGAGTCAGTATCGTCATTATCAGATGGGTTAGAGTCACTTTCCACTTTGTGAGCAGTGTTGACTTTTACACTCTCTGAGGGCACGTGTGAAACGTAGTGCATTTTGTTTATTAAGTTTTTCCTGATAGTTCTCTTTGAAATGTACACTTTATCAACAAACCTTTCTGAGGTCCATGAAGGCATTTCTTCAGCCATACTGGATATTATAGAGGTGGTGAACGTGGTTTGAGGCTGAAAAAAAACACAAAAACAAATACAGTGTTAACTATCCACCACAGTAAAGATAAAAATTGTAATGCTATATGACCAAAGGTTTCACAATAAGTAGTAATGTTATTGAGTGCATCACACATGCAAAATGTGAATTTAGTAAGTGTTATAAAGCATCTATGAATGTTTGTAAAGCATCTATGAAGGGTTTATTAAAGTTTTAGTGCTCTGCGAAAACTGCCACTAAACAAAACTGCTTGAGAAGAGACAAGCTGTCTGTGTGCAGCTCATAACAGGCGCATATGAAGCATATAAATTCCAATAACTGGTGCTGTTTGTTGTGAAATAGCCAAGTGTCAACCCGAAGAAGATGTGGATGTGGTGGTTCAAAATCGAAGAGAAATGAAATATGTAATAAAAAATGTATGACTTTATGAAATCAAATTAAATATACAGAATACTGGGCACACCTAATCATTCAAGGGTTCTTTTTTATTTTTACTATTTTTTACATTGTAGAATAATAGTGAACACATCAAAACAATGAAATAACACATATGGCATCATGTAGTAACCAAACAAGTGTTAAACAAATCAAAAGTAGCCACCCCTTTGCCTTGATGACAGCTTTGCACACTCTTGGCATTCACTCAACCAGCTTCTCCTGGAATGCTTTTCCAGCAGTCTTGAAGGAGTTCCCACATATGCTGAGCACTTGTTGGCTGCTTTTCCTTCAATCTGCGGTCCAACTCATCCCAAACCATCTCAATTAGTTGTGGAGGTCAGGTCATCTAATGCAGCCCTCCATCACTCTCCTTCTTTGTCAAATAGCCCTTACACAGCCTGGAGGTGTGTTGGGTCATTGTCCTGTTGAAAAACAAATGTTGGGATGGCGTATCGCTAGTGAATGCTGTGGTAGCAATTCTGGTTAAGTGTGCTTTGAATTTTAAATAAATCACAGACAGTGTCAACAGCAAAGCACCTCCACACCATAACACCTCCTACTCCATGCTTCACGGTGGGAACCACACATGCGGAGATCATCCGTTCACCTACTCTGCGTCTCACAAAGACAAAGTGGTTGGAACCAAAAATGTCCAATTTGGACTCATCAGACCAAAGGACAGATCCACTGGTCTAATGTCTATTGCTCGTGTTTCTTGGCCCAATCAAGTCTATTCTTCTTATTGGTGTCCTTTAGTAGTGGTTTCTTTGCAGCAATTCGACCATGAAGGCCTGATTCACGCAGTCTCCTCTGAACAGTTGATGTTGAGATGTGACTGTTACTTGAACTCTGTGAAGCATTTATTTGGGCTACAATTTCTGAGGTGCTGGTAACTCTAATAACTTATCCTCTGCAGCAGAGGTAACTCTGGGTCTTCCTTTCCTGTGGCGGTCATCATGAGAGCCAGTTTCATCATAGCACTTGATAGTTTTTGCAACTGCACTTGAAGAAACTTTCAAAGTTATTGAAATGTTCCGTATTGACTGACCTTCATGTCTTAAAGTAATGATGGACCGTTGTTTCTCTTTGCTTATTTGAGCTGTTCTTGCCTTAATATGGATTTGGTCTTTTACCAAATAGGGCTATTTTCTGTATCAAATCAGATCAAATCAAACTTTATTTGTCACATGCGCCGAATACAACAAGTGTAGACCTTACCGTGAAATTCTTATTTACAAGCCCTTAAACAACAGTGCAGTTCAAGAAGAGTTAAGAAACCTCTTAGCGCACGGATCCCGTTAACGGGATCGATTTTGACAACATCCGGTGAAATGCCGAGCGCCAAATTCAAATTACAAAAATAGTAATTTTAAACATTCATGAAAATACAAGTGTTGCACACCATTCAAAAGCTTAGAATCTTGTTAATCTAACAGCATTTTCAGATTTCAAAAAGGCTTTACGGCGAAAGCATAGCATTTGATTGTCTGAGGACAGCGCCCCTAATACTTCCTCCATTAGAATAATTTCATAACCAGCAGAGGTGTCACAAAACTCAAAAATAGCGATAAAATGAATCGCTTACCTTTGAAGATCTTCCTCTGATGGCAATCCAAAGGGTCCCAGCTACACAATAAATGGTCCTTTTGTTCGATAAAGTCCCTCTTTATAACCCAAAAACTCAGTTTGATTGGCGCTTTTTGTTCAGTAATCCACCTGCTCAAAGGCGTTCATCCATGCGGACAAACAATATCCAAAAGTACCGGTAAAGTTCGTCGAAACAAGTCAAACAGAGTTTCTAATCAATACTCAGATACCCTAATATGAAAATAAACTATAATATTTCAGACGGAATATAGCCTGTTGAATAGAAAATAAAAATAGCGAAGAGCGCGCTCACTGTCACGCGGCAAACCAGAACAGGACACTTCACGAGACACCAGGAAAAACAGCTCTTACTCCTTGGTTTTTCAAAATAAAAGCCTGAAACCTTGTCTAAAGTCTGTTGACATCTAGCGGAAGCCATAGGAACTGCAATCTGGGAGCTAAATCACCCTGCTTTGAATAGCATGTCAATGGAAAAAGTGTGACATCACAAAATCACATTTTCCGGATGAATTTTCCTCTGGTTTTTGCCATCCAAATCAGTTCTGTTATACTCACAGACATTATCTTAACAGTTTTAGAAACTTCAGAGTGTTGTCTATCCAATACTACTAATTATGTGCATATCCTAGTTTGGACACGCCAGACTCTCTGAACCTCCGAACACTGCCCCCTAGCCCTAAGAGGTTAAGAAAAGATTTACCAAATAAAGTAAAAAATAATAAAAAGTAACACAATAATATATACAGGGGGTACAGAGTCAGTGTGCGGGGGTACAGGTTAGAGGTAATTTGTACATGTAGGTAAGGGTGAAGTGACTATGCATTGATAATAAACAGCGAGTTTGGCCCCAATGATGTACTGGGCCGTACGCCCTACCCTCTGTATCGCCTTATGGTCAGATGCCGAGCAGTTGCCATACCAGACGGTGATGCAACCGGTCAGGATGCTCTCGATGGTGCAGCTGTAGAACTTTTTGAGGATCTGGGGACCCATGCCAAATCTTTTCAGTCTCCTGAGGGGGAAAAGGTTTTGTCGTGCCCTCTTCACGACTGTCTTGGTGTGTTTGGACCATGATACAGTGAGGGAAAAAAGTATTTGATCCCCTGCTGATTTTGTAAGTTTGCCCACTGACAAAGAAATGATCAGTCTATAATTTTAATGGTAGGTTTATTTGAACAGTGAGAGACAGAAAAACAAAAACAAAATCCAGAAAAATGCATGTGAAAAATGTTATAAATTGATTTGCATTTTAATGAGGGAAATAAGTATTTGACCCCTCTGAAAAACATGACTTAGTACTTGGTGGCAAAACCCTTGTTGGCAATCACAGAGGTCAGACGTTTCTTGTTGTTGGCCACCAGGTTTGCACACATCTCAGGAGGGATTTTGTCCCACTCCTCTTTGCAGATCTTCTCCAAGTCATTAAGGTTTTGAGGCTGACGTTTGGCAACTCGAACCTTCAGCTCCCTCCACAGATTTTCTATGGGATTAAGGTCTGGAGACTGGCTAGGCCACTCCAGGACCTTAATGTGCTTCTTCTTGAGCCACTCCTTTGTTGCCTTGGCTGTGTGTTTTGGGTCATTGTCATGCTGGGATACCCATCCACGACCCATTTTCAATGGCTTGGCTGAGGGAAGGAGGTTCTCACCCAAGATTTGACGGTACATGGCCCCGTCCATCGTCCCTTTGATGCGGTGAAGATGTCCTGTCCCCTTAGCAGAAAAACACCACCAAAGCATAATGTTTCCACCTCCATGTTTGANCATGTATATGTGCTTTCTTGAGCAGGGGGACCTTGCGGGCGCTGCAGGATTTCAGTCCTTCACGGCGTGGTGTGTTACCAATTGTTTTCTTGGTGACTATGGTCCCAGCTGCCTTGAGATCATTGACAAGATCCTCCCGTGTAGTTCTGGGCTGATTCCTCACCGTTCTCATGATCATTGCAACTCCACGAGGTGAGATCTTGCATGGAGCCCCAGGCCGAGGGAGATTGACAGTTCTTTTGTGTTTCTTCCATTTGCGAATAATCGCACCAACTGTTGTCACCTTCTCACCAAGCTGCTTGGCGATGGTCTTGTAGCCCATTCCAGCCTTGTGTAGGTCTACAATCTTGTCCCTGACATCCTTGGAGAGCTCTTTGGTCTTGGCCATGGTGGAGAGTTTGGAATCTGATTGATTGATTGCTTCTGTGGACAGGTGTCTTTTATACAGGTAACAAGCTGAGATTAGGATCACTCCCTTTAAGAGTGTGCTCTTAATCTCAGCTCGTTACCTGTATAAAAAGTCACCTGGGAGCCAGAAATCTTTCTGATTGAGAGGGGGTCAAATACTTATTTCCGTCATTAAAATGCTAATCAATTTATAACATTTTTCACGCATTTTTCTGGATTTTTTTGTTGTTATTCTGTCTCTCACTGTTCAAATAAACCTACTATTAAAATTATAGACGGATCATTTCTTTGTCAGTGGGCAAACGTACAAAATCAGCAGGGGATCAAATACTTTTTTCCCTCACTGTAGATCGTTGGTGATGTGGACACTAAGGAACTTGAAACTCTCGACCCGCTCCACTACAGCCCTGTAGTCCACGATCAGCTCCTTTGTCTTGCTCACATTGAAGGAGAGATTGTTGTCCTGGCACCACACTGCCAGTTCTCTGACCTCCTCCCTATAGGCTGTCTCATCATTGTGGGTGAACAGGGAGTACAGGAGGGGACTAAGTACACACCCCTGAGGGGCCCCAGTGTTGAGGATCAGCGTGGCAGACGTGTTGTTGCCTACCCTTACCACCTGGGGGGTGGTCCGTCAGGAAGTCCAGGATCCAGTTGCAGAGGGGGTGTTTAGTCCCAGGGTCCTTAGCTTAGTGATGAGCTTCATGGGCATTATGGTGTTGAATGCTGAGGTGTAGTCAATGAACAGCATTCTCACATAGGTGTTCCTTTTGTCTAGGTGGGAAAGGGCAGTGTGGAGTGCGATTGAGATTGCGTCATTTGTGTATCTGTTGTGGCGGTATGCAAATTGGAGTAGGTCTAGGGTATCCGGGAGGATGCTGTTGATGTGTGCCATGACCAGCCTTTCAAAGCACTACATGACTACCAACGTGAGTGCTACGGGGCGGTAATCATTTAGGCAGGTTACCTACGCTTCCTTGGGCACAGGGACTATGGTGGTCTGCTTGAAACATGTAGGTATTACAGACTCAGTCAGAGAGAGGTTGAAAATGTCAGTGAAGACAGTTGCCATTTGGTCCGCACATGCTTTGAGTACACATCCTGGTAATCCATCTGGCCCCGCGGCTTTGTGAATGTTTACCTGTTTAAAGGTCTTGCTCACATCGGCTACCGAGAGCGTTATAACACAGTCATCCAAAACAGCTGGTGCTCTCGTGCATGCTTCAGTGGTGTTGCTTGCCTCGAAGCGAGCTCGCATCACTGGGCAACTCGCGTCTGGGTTTCCCTTTGTAGTCCGTAATAGTTTTCAAGCCCTGCCACATCCGACAATCGTCAGAGCCAGTGTAGTAGGATTCAATCTTAATCCTGTATTGACACTTTGCTTGTTTGATGGTTCGTCTGAGGGCATAGCGGGATTTCTTATAGGCGTCCGGATTAGTGTCCCGCTCCTTGAAAGCGGCAGCTCTAGCCTTTAGCTTGATGCGGATGTTGCCTGTAAACCACTCCTACTTTGTCACAACACAACTGATTGTCTCAAACACATTAAATGTCATGGATCCCTCCAGAACTTTCATTACGCACACCTGACCCCTATTCACAGTGATTAGTAATTGTATAAGTGTGCTCTTGGTTTACCAGTGTCCTGTCGATTATTGTTACAATGTCCATTGGTGCTTATGAGTACCTGTGCTGTGTGTTTTGGCTTTTGTGCCATTGTGGATTGCGCAGATGATTACGGGTCTCGTCCCGTGCGTTAATCATTGTGCGCTAATGTTATTTATTCAAGGTACTCCTAGCTCTTTTGTTTGGGTTTCAACCCTGTGTGTTGTATGTGTGTTTGTTTGGTCTTCGTTCACGTGCCTTTACACGGCACGCCGTAATTTGGGTAAGAAATAAAAAAAAGTAGTATGCATTCCTGCCCCTGTCTCCCGAATCATTCATACCAGCGTGACAGAATAATAGACCATTGAGGGAGACAGCGGGAATGGCCCATACGACGACGCTGCGACTGCTCCGTCCGGCGCCGCCGCAACTTCGGCAGCTGCAACTGGGCCGTCCGACGTTGCCACAAAGGGTCTGTCCGACGACACAACTTCAGCAGCTGCAACTGGTCCATCCGACGCCGCCACAACCGGTCCGTCCGCCGCCACTGCAACTGGTCCATCCGACGCCGCCGCAACTTCGGCAGTAGCAACTGGCCCGTCTGACGACGAGGCAACTACAGCAGCTGCATCGGGTCCTGATCGACCCGCACTGCGTTCCTGTACTCCTCGTTCTTTTGTTTGGGTTTCAACCCTGTGTGTTGTACAGTGGGGCAAAAAAGTATTTAGTCAGCCACCAATTGTGCAAATTCTCTCACTTAAAAAGATGAGAGAGGCCTGTAATTTTCATCATAGGTACACTTCAACTATGACAGACAAAATGAGGAAAAAAATCCAGAAAATCACATTGTAGGATTTTTAATGAATTTATTTGCAAATTATGGTGGAAAATAAGTATTTGGTCAATAACAAAAGTTTATCACAATACTTTGTTATATACCCTTTGTTGGCAATGACAGAGGTCAAACGTTTTCTGTAAGTCTTCACAAGGTTTTCACACACTGTTGCTGGTATTTTGGCCCATTCCTCCATGCAGATCTCCTCTAGAGCAATGATGTTTTGGGGCTGTCGCTGGGCAACACGGACTTTCAACTCCCTCCAAAGATTTTCTATGGGGTTGAGATCTGGAGACTGGCTAGGCCACTCCAGGACCTTGAAATGCTTCTTACGAAGCCACTCCTTCGTTGCCCGGGCGGTGTGTTTGGGATTATTGTCATGCTGAAAGACCCAGCCACGTTTCATCTTCAATGCACTTGCTGATGGAAGGAGGTTTTCACTCAAAATCTCACGATACATGGCCCCATTCATTCTTTCCTTTACACGGATCAGTCGTCCTGGTCCCTTTGCAGAAAAACAGCCCCAAAGCATGATGTTTCCACCCCCATGCTTCACAGTAGGTATGGTGTTCTTTGNATCCCAAACACACCGCCCGGGCAACGAAGGAGTGGCTTCGTAAGAAGCATTTCAAGGTCCTGGAGTGGCCTAGCCAGTCTCCAGATCTCAACCCCATAGAAAATCTTTGGAGGGAGTTGAAAGTCCGTGTTGCCCAGCGACAGCCCCAAAACATCATTGCTCTAGAGGAGATCTGCATGGAGGAATGGGCCAAAATACCAGCAACAGTGTGTGAAAACCTTGTGAAGACTTACAGAAAACGTTTGACCTCTGTCATTGCCAACAAAGGGTATATAACAAAGTATTGTGATAAACTTTTGTTATTGACCAAATACTTATTTTCCACCATAATTTGCAAATAAATAAATTAAAAATCCTACAATGTGATTTTCTGGATTTCTTTTTCTCATTTCGTCTGTCATAGTTGAAGTGTACCTATGATGAAAATTACAGGCCTCTCTCATCTTTTTAAGTTGGAGAACTTGCACAATTGGTGGCTGACTAAATACTTTTTTGCCCCACTGTATGTCTAGTAATTATTTATCTTGAGTCGTCAATAAGTATTCAACCCATTGGTTATGGAAGGCCTAAATAGATTCAGGAGTAAAACATTGCTTAAAAAGATATTTCATATATGTGCAACAAATTGCAACAAAAACAATTCCATATGTTAGGTTAGTATGGCATTGTCATTGCCATTGACCTCCAGCTGGTAATACACTCGTGTCCCCTGTCTACCGGTTCATACATAAAACATCCTCCATTCAGGTTGCTAATGCGTCTGTTTCCTGCTTAACTCTATATAATGGCCCGCTGGCCAAAGAAACAGAGAAAATATGCAACATTTTCCACCACCGTTTTCGGATTTTCTGACAGCTTCCTGATGTTGTATATCACGTTCAGCCATTCAGTTGCAGCAGTCTGTTGTTTACCCCTGGCTGAACAAGGTGCACAACATCAGGAAGTAGCATTGTTTTTTATTAAAGTTGCAATATGCAAAAATCGCTCTGCCATTTCCTGGTTGCTAAAATTCTAATAGTTTGCCTAATTTCAGTTTATTTGCCAAAACAAACAAGCAATGTATAGTGTACAGAATCATTGTACCATTTAAACCGCTGCAAAATATATTTTCAATAACCCCAAATATTGTATTTTCAGCTTTTTGAATCTGGTGTACAAAACTGAAAGTAAAAGACAAATAAGAGTGCACATAGAACTTATCTGCCACTTCTTAGACTTGCTTTCAATGATAATGACAGATCTATAACTCATATTTCTATTTGAATTTGGTCGATCGCCCAAAAATGTACATATTGCAAAGTAGGGGAAAGTAGGGGAGAGTGGGATAAGAAAGTAAGGGAGAGTTGGAGAGCCAAAGGATTAGTTGAGCCACCCATTGTTTCTAGGAAACCATACAAAACATTTATCATTTGACCAAAGATTCTGGAAAAGGTCATAATTTCATGGAATCTGTGAAGGAAGAAACAACATGGAAAAAGTGGTAAGCAAGTTAGTTTCCCAAAAATGTTTTGTACAAAGTCGAATGAATTTGTGTTATAGGTTTCACGATCCTTGTATCTAAACCAAAGTAGATAATTTTAAGATTGTTTTATACATCAGTTGGGGTCTCTATAAGCTACAATATGAGGTCCTAAACCTAGCATGAAAGTGCGTCCTTGTAGCTGTGTGGGCTAATATAGTCAAAATGTTTGCATTGTGGTAAATTGAGCACTTGGCCATGGGGTAAGTTGAGCTAATTGCCACCATTCCCCATTCAAATGTGACAAAAGAAAATCTGCTTCCTGCATAATATGCATAGTATTTTAGCAATATGAAATGTATATGAACTCAAGATAGTGCATTTTTATTGTTACAGAGCAGACACCATGCCCCATATACAAAACAAGCAGGGGTCTCGTCCCCTTTGAGGTTCTTGAGAGAGCAGCCAAGGAAGTCAAATCAAATTGTATTTGTCAAATGCTTTGTAAACAACAGGTGTAGACTAACAGTGAAATGCTTACTTACGGGCCCTTGCCAACAATGCAGAGAGAAAAAATAATAATGGAAATAATGGAAAAATAATAACATGAGTGTAATGAACACAAGGGGAGACAGAGAGCTGGTTTCAAGCGCAGGGAGCAGCAGGTGTTTATTGCAAAGAACAACAGGAGGAGGCAGGTAGCTAGGTCCAGGGGCAGGCAGAAGGTCATACACAGGGGGTCCAAAAGGGCAACAGTACAGGCAGGGAAAAGGCTAGTAACGTAGTCCGGGAGATCAGGCAATAGGTAGATAACAGGAAATCCGATAGGCTAAAGTACAGGCAGGGAATAGGCAAAAGGTGTCGTTAGTGAAGCAGGCAAAAACTATCACACACGGGAGGAGTAAAATCACGGGAAAAACCAGCACTCCGAAAGCCATGTGTCACAAAACAAACAATACCTCACAGTGATTGGGTGCAAAGAACTGAACTAAATAGTGTGTGATAATGACATACAGGTGTGTGAAAAGGTGATTAGAATTCAGAATCAGGTGATTGGGATCTGGAGAGTGAGCTGCATTCAGGGGATCTAGGTGTTTGAGAGTGTGAGCCGGAAAATGGGCTGGAAAGTGAACAGGGGATCCACGTGTTTGAGAGTGAGTTGGAAGCAGACATTACAATGAGGAATAAAAACACAATGAGTAACAATAACTTGGCTGTACAGTTGAAGTCGGAAGTTTACATACACTTAGGTTGGAGTCATTAAAACTGGTTGGAGTCATTAAAACTGGTTGGAGTCATTAAAACTGGTTGGAGTCATTAAAACTGGGTTTTCAACCACTCCACAAATGTCTTGTTAACAAACTATAGTTTTGGCAAGTCGGTTAAGATATCTACTTTCTGCATGACACAAGTAATTTTTGCAACAACTGTTTACAGACAGATTATTTCACTTATTACTCACTGTATCACAATTCCAGTGGGTCAGAAGTTTACATACACTAAGTTGACAGTGCCTTTAAACAGCTTGGAAAATTCCAGAAAATTATGTTATGGCTTTAGAAGCTTCTGATAGGCTAATTGACATAATTTGAGTCAATTGGAGGTGTACCTGTGGATGTATTTCAAGGCCTACCTTCAAACTCATTGCCTCTCTGCTTGACATCATGGGAAAATCTAAAGAAGAGCTCAGAAGATAAAAAATTGTAGACCTCCACAAGTCTGGTTAATCCTTGGGAGCAATTTCCAAATGCCTGAAGGTACCACGTTCATCTGTACAAACAATAGTACGCAAGTATAAACACCATGGGACCGCGCAGCTGTCATACCGCTCAGGAAGGAGACGCATTCTGTCTCCTAGAGATGAACGTACTTTGGTGCGAAAAGTGCAAATCAATCCCAGAACAACAGCAAAGGACCTTGTGAAGATGCTGGAGGAAACAGGTACAAAAGTATCTATATCCACAGTAAAATAAGTCCTGTATCGACATAACCTGAAAGGCCACTCAGTAAGGAAGAAGCCACTGCTCCAAAACCACCATAAAAAAGCCAGACTACGGTTTGCAACTGCACATGGGGACGAAGATCGTACCTTTTGGAGAAATGTCCTCTGGTCTGATGAAACAAAAATAGAACTGCTTGGCCATAATGATCATCGTTATGTTTGGAGGAAAAAGGGGGAGGCTTGCAAGCCGAAGAACACCATCCCAAAAGCACGGGGGTTGCAGCATCATGTTGTGGGGGTGCTTTGCTGCAGGAGGGACTGGTGCACTTCACAAAATAGATGGCATCATGAGAAGGAAAATTGTGGATATATTGAAGCAACATCTCAAGACATCAGTCAGGAAGTTAAAGCTTGGTCGCAAATGGGTCTTCCAAATGGACAATGACCCCAAGCATACTTCCAAAGTTGTGGCAAAATGGCTTAAGGACAACAAAGTCAAGGTATTGGAGTGGCCATCACAAAGCCCTGACCTCAATCCCATAGAAAATGTGTGGGCAGAACTGAAAAATCGTGTGCGAGCAAGGAGTCCTACAAAACTGACTCAGTTACACCAGCTCTGTCAGGAGGAATGGGCCAAAATTCACCCAACTTATTGTGGGAAGTTTGTGGAATGCTACCCAAAACATTTGACCCAAGTTAAACATTTTAAAGGCAATGCTACCAAATACTAATTGAGTGTATGTAAACTTCTGACCCACTGGGAATGTGATGAAAGAAATAAAAACTGAAACAAATAATTCTCTCTACTATTATTCTGACATTTCACATTCTTAAAATAAAGTGGTGATCCTAACCAACCTAAGACAGGGAATCTTTACTTCGATTAAATGTCAGGAGTTGTGAAAAACTGAGTTTAAATGTATTTGTCTAAGGTGTATGTAAACATCCGACTTCAACTGTATACACGGGGTACCAGCACCGAGTCGATGTGCAGATGTACAAGGTCATTGAGGTAGATATGTACATATACGTAGGGATAAAGTGATTAGGCAAGAGGATAGATAATCAACAGTGACAGCAGCGTATGTGTTGAGTCAAAAGAGTTAGTGCAAAAAGGGTCAATGCAGATAGTTTGGGTAGCTATTGGTTAACTATTTAACTATTTAGCAGTCTTATGGCTTTGGTGTATTTGCTGTTCAGGGTCCTGTTGGTTCCAGACTTGATTCATCTGTAGCAGAAAGAACAGTATATGACTTGAATGGCTGGAGTCTTTGACAATTTTTAGGACCTTCTTCTGACACTGCCTGGTATAGAGGTCCTGGATGGTAGGGAGCTCGGCCCCAGTGATGTACTGGGCCGTACGCACTACCCTCTGTAGTGCCTTGTGGTCAGATGCCAAGCAGTTGCCATACTAAGCGGTGATGCAGCCAGTCAAGATGCTCTCAATGGTGCAGCTGTAGAACTTTTTGAGGATCCGAGGGCCTATCCCAGGGTCCTTTGCAGAGTGATGTGTTTGGAGGGCACTCTGGTGTTGAACGCTGAGCTGTAGTCAATGAACAGCATTCTCATGTAGGTGTGCGTTTTGTCCAGTTGGAAAGGGCAGTGTGGAGTGCAATAGAGATTGCGCTATCTGTGGATCTGTTGGGGCGGTTTGCGAATTTGAGTGGGTCCAGAGTGTCTGGGATGATGGTGTTGATGTGAGCCATGACCAGCCTTTCAAAGCATTTCTTGGCTACAGATGTGACTTCTACGGGGCGATAGTAATTTAGACAGGTTACCTTGGCGTTCTTGGGCACATGGACTCTGGTGGTCTGCTTGAAACATGTAAGACTCTCAGACCATGAGAAAGCCTGGTGAAACTCTTTGGCCTGAATGCCAAGCGCCACGTCTGGAGGAAACCTGGCACCATGCCTACGGTGAAGCATAGTGGTGGCAGCATCATGCTGTGGGGATGTTTTTCAGCAGCAGGGACTGGGAGACTAGTCAGGATCGGGGCAAAGATGAACAGAGAAAAGTAAAGAAAAATCCTTGATGAAAACCTGCTCCAGAGCGCTCAGGACCTCAGACTGGGGCGAAGGTTCACCTTCCAACAGGACAACGACCCTAAGCACACAGCCAAGACAACGCAGGAGTGGCTTCGGGACAAGTCTCTGAATGTCCTTGATAGGCCCAGCCAGAGCCTGAACTTGAATCCGATTGAACATCTCTGGAGAGACCTGTAAAGCTACGCTCCCAATCCAACCTGACAGAGCTTGAGAGGATCTGCAGAGAAGAATGGGAGAAACTCCCCAAATACAGGTGTGCCAAGCTTGTAGAGTCATATCCAAAAAGACTCAAGGCTGTAATTGCTGCCAAGGGTGCTTCAACAAAGTACTGAGTAAATGGTCTGAATACTTATGTAAATGTGATATTTCAGTTTTTATATTTAATAAATTAGCAGATATTTCTAAAAACCTGTTTTTACTTTGTCATTATGGGGTATTGTGTGTAGACTGATGAGGGGAAAAAACGATTTAATGCATTTTTGAATATGGTTGTAACCTAACAAAATGTGGAAAAAGTCAAGGGGTCTGAATACTTTCCAAATGCACTGTATATCTGAATGTAGGCATAGATTTAATATATGCAATACACCATAGTGCCATTCCATGAATTAACTTTGGCCTACTAGCAGCATCACAGGACAACATTACCCACTTACCCCAAGGTGGCTCAATTTACCCTGTCCCTACGCTCAATTTACACCATACTTGGAATAAGTTGTGCCAAGAGACCAATTTTTCTGGGACTAGCTATGTTTTCAAAACTGTTATGTTTATAATAATTCTTATTATTTCAAGGGATACACAACATCCTGAAATATATGTAGATATCTTTGTTAGAAAGAATACTATATTTCCCTTGACTTAGTGATGCTTAATGTAAAAAATGGCGCAAAATACCCCACTCTCCCCTACGCATATTTTCCCCATTTTTTTTGTCCTGCGGGCCATTAATAAATCAACTTAAGGAGGAAACCAACCTTTTCAGCCTGAATGGAGGATGTTTTATGTACGAAATGGTCGCAGGGGTACACGAGCAGGATGTCAATGGCAATGACTAGGACGTAAGGAATAATAGCGCCATGTAGATCTAATGTGCATAATGAACGCCATGCGATTTCTTGACTAGGAGGTTAACTGTAACCTCATAAAGTGCCCAAAGCTTCTGTGGCACTGGTCCAAAGTCATGCAATGCAAACAACGCATTTCTAACACAATGTAGATCTAATGTGCATAATGTAGAAATTTATAACATACTTTAAGTCAAATGCTGTGCAGAAATAAATCACATTTGGGTAATAAATCTCTTAAATTACAGTAAACCATCAGGTTGCCCAACTCTTATTTTGTGGGGACCCCATGCGATGAACTCTATATAATGCAACGTCTATGATGTTTATTTACAAGTTTCATACGATTTTACTCTATTGTAGGCTAATAATAATTCCGAATGTAATTTTTCTCAACTAAAGGCTACTGTTTGCCAACACGCTACTTAGATATACACGACAATAATGACAGCAGTCAAATGCGCTGATGGGGGGACAAGTTATGGGCAAGTTATGTTTACCCGCTGATGGGGGGTATCCTAGTAATGGGGGTGGAGGGGATCCTAATAAATAATACATGCACTGATGATCCTTAAAATCTCTATAAGAATATAATAAATAAGAAGCTCAGCGCCTACAGGCCATTTCATAAGCTGTCAGCAAACATGCGCATTTCTTTCTCACTACAACGTTTAGTCATCAGAGCTTGATCTGTCCATTCATTCAGTCATAGGCTGCATTCTGCCGCTTACCCCGACAACGTCCTCCTATCTCCCCGTAGGCAAACCTTAAGCATCCTCCTGCCGGTGTGTGAACCATAGTCATTTAGATATGCCCACTCGGACTGGGCGGAGTCAAAGTGAAAGAACGTGTTGACAGCAGTGTCACTTACGCCTTTAGTAAGCAGTTTTATGCCGCGTTCAAAATCATTTGGAACTTGGAAGTCGACTTCAGTGCGTTCAATACAACTGGGAACTCGGGAAAAAACCTTATGAACGGTCATCCAACTCGGAATTCCAATTCGGAAGCTCGGAATATTTCTACAGCTCCTACTTTCCGACGCGAAGATCACTGACGTCATGATTTGTCCTCATTTTTCCCGAGTTCCCAGTTGTCTTGAAAGCACCATTAGACTCTTGCAAACCGACACCAACGTTAAATCATGATCCTAGTTCATGATCTGTAGGCCTATACCAGGGTATTTATGTGACCCACTGACCCATATTTGATGAAGACATATTGACACTGCGGGTTCCCCCGTCATTTGTCCGTATTTTTACCCGTCAGTCATTATATTTTTCTCACAGTGATTGACTTTATTATAGGTTGTATTAACTTATACATACTGTATATAGACCCTATATATATCATATTCACAGCAATTTCGTTAATTGTCTTATTTATACATAACCTAGAAGTGAGACAGATTAACTAATGTTGCTTGTTACACAGTTAGGCCTACATAGCCTAATCATCACAAAGTGTACTTTGTATACCTAGATACTCAAGCTTATAGTATTTTCTGTATTGAAAGTTTAAAGTTTTAATGTCACATGCACAAGTACAGTGAAAGGTCTTTCTTGCCAACTCAAAACCCAACAATGCAATAATCAATAACAATGTAGCCTAAATACTAGAAAAAACACACAAGAAATATGAAGTACACAATAAGTAAGTAAGTAACATACTATAGGGTCAGTTCCAATACCATTTACATGTACAGGGATGCTGGAGTGATGGAGGTAGATACAGTATGTACAGGGGTAAGGGGACTAGGCAACAGGATATAAGATAAACAGAGTAGCAGCAACTTGTATGTGAGTGGGTCTGCATGTGTGTAGTGTCAGTATAAATGTATGTGTGAGTGAGCAGATGATGAAGTAGGTGTGTGTGTTGAAGTGACAGTGTGTGTGTAGGGCCCTGTGAGTGTGCATTGAGACAAAAATAAAAATAAGATAATAACTATAGGTTAACTTAGATTGTCCGTATAGCCATTTTGTTAGCTATTTATCAATCTTATTGATTGGGGATAAAATCTGTTCAAGAGCCTGTTGTTGTCAGACTTGATGCACCGGTACCGCTTGCAGTGCAGAAGCCGTGCTCGCTTCATAGACTTCGTGTGACGGTGTGACTAATTAAATAAACATTGGGCTCCTTCTCTCTGTCAGATAAGATTTGTGGCATATCATATAGAGCCCAATAGCAGAGGTGTCACAAAACCCTTAAAACCTAGTGGTCAAACGCAGAAATGGTTTCAATTGTTTTTCCACCATACATTTTTCAATATATTTGTCCGCTAGATTTTATGGGTATTATTACAAATCCTATCTGACAGAGAGAAGGAGCCACAATTATTATTTAAGCAGTCAAACCGTCATGTGAAGTCTATGAAATAGGTGGTGATGGCAGGCAACATCCCCTCTTCCATGCTGACCCTCAACACAAAATTTGTTGAAAAATAACATTTTCATTTTTTTTAATCTAAATCCAATGTCGTGGTGAAATGTTTTGTTGATTTCATGTTAATTTCACGTTATTTGACAACTCAACTCAATGTAAATCAAAAATATGAGAAGAAAAAAGTTGTCAGGGGAGGTTCTCTTCTGCACTGTTCAACAAATCCTGTAAATGTGGAGGAGTTAAGATGGAGTTGCCTTGTTAGGTCCAAAAGCGGAAGTCGTGTAGGCCTGATGTAACTAGAAGGTTGCAGTGTAATGCTTATTCCTGGCCTCACTGCGTTCACTGCTCCTCATGTGTTGTGTACGACAGCTACTTAATGAGGACAGGGAGACATTTAGCCAAGTAAGCAACACTTGCAGCCCATCCTTAGAACAGACTGCCACCATGTGGATTTATTTCATAAAGACATTTCCAGAGAAAATCTGGATTACACAGCGGAATTGTTTATTATCTACATAAAAAAATACACAATTGGTCAACAGCATGTATTATAAAAATAAAGGGTCAACAGTCAAACTTTTTGAGAACCCTTTGAGATATTCCAGTAATAACTCGGTTACTTAAGAAATAAATAAATCATTCACTTTAAACATAATTGCCTTAAAAACAGATTTCTAGCACACATTGTATCTTCATAGCTGATGTTCCCATGCTGGTTTGGCACTAAGATATGCAAAACTATTAGTGACAGAAATATTCTACATTGTAATTTCCCTTCTTTTTAATCACACCAAAAAGATTGAGAAATCAATGCAGTTTGCAATAGGTCAGAATGAGACCAGCGCATTTCGTAGCATTCAGACATTCATTTACATTATAACCACAGGGTTGCTATTCAGAGTCTCTGTTTCAAATTAGCATTTTCCCTTTGATTTATAAAACACATAGGTACAGTATGTGTTTTATAAATTGAGAAGCAATGTTACACCACAGTATAACAACATGAGGAAGGAGGAGGGGTGTCAGTAGACTAGAATTGTGCCATATTGAGAGAACATTCCGTACAGTTTCGCCTGCTCTGTATGTCTACAGTTTCCTACTTTGGTTATAGTCCAGAAGCACTCTGGATCTTCCAACATGTGAGGAAAACAACGTGCAGTACCACTCATAACCACTAGAGGACTCACTGTTTCCATATACAGTGAGGGAAAAAAGTATTTGATCCCCTGCTGATTTTGTACGTTTGCCCACTGACAAAGAAATGATCAGTCTATAATTTTAATGGTAGGTTTATTTGAACAGTGAGAGACAGAATAACAACAACAAAATCCAGAAAAACGCATGTGAAAAATGTTATAAATTGATTTGCATTTTAATGAGGGAAATAAGTATTTGACCCCCTCTCAATCAGAAAGATTTCTGGCTCCCAGGTGTCTTTATACAGGTAACGAGCTGAGATTAGGAGCACACTCTTAANGTGAAAGTGTTGTGGTCAGATGAGACCAAAATGGAGCTCTTTGGCATCAACTTGCTGTGTTTGGAGGAGGAGGAATGCTGCCTATGACCCCAAGAACACCATCCGCACCGTCAAACATGGAGGTGGAAACATTATGCTTTGGGGGTGTTTTTCAGCTAAGGGGACAGGACAACTTCACTGCATCAAAGGGACGATGGACGGAGCCATGTACCGTCAAATCTTGGGTGAGAACCTCCTTCCCTCAGCCAGGGCATTGAAAATGGGTCGTGGATGGGTATTCCAGCATGACAATGACCCAAAACACACGGCCAAGGCAACAAAGGAGTGGGTCAAGAAGAAGCACATTAAGGTCCTGGAGTGGCCTAGCCAGTCTCCAGACCTTAATCCCATAGAAAATCTGTGGAGAGAGCTGAAGGTTCGAGTTGCCAAAGGTTCGAGTTGCCAAACGTCAGCCTCGAAACCTTAATGACTTGGAGAAGATCTGCAAAGAGGAGTGGGACAAAATCCCTCCTGAGATGTGTGCAAACCTGGTGGCCAAATACAAGAAACGTCTGACCTCTGTGATTGCTAACAAGGGTTTTTCCACCAAGTACTAAGTCATGTTTTGCAGAGGGGTCAAATACTTATTTCCCTCATTAAAATGCAAATCAATTTATAACATTTTTCACATGCGTTTTTCTGGATTTTTTTGTTGTTATTCTGTCTCTCACTGTTCAAATAAACCTACCATTAAAATTATAGACTGATCATTTCTTTATCAGTGGGCAAATGTACGAAATCAGCAGGGGATCAAATACTTTTTTCCCTCACTGTATGTGGCTTTTATCATCTTATTTTCTGAAGACCTAGGGACAGCTCAGAATGAATGAAAAATAGATTCTTCAACTATTCATTAATTGAACAATTTATTCATGAAAAAGCACAATTTATTTTAGCCTGGTTCCAGATCACTTTGTGCTGTGTAGCCAAATCCTATGGTCATTGTTATGGAGCATTTGTCACACCCTGATCTGTTTCACCTGTCTTTGTGATTGTCTCCACCCCCCTCCAGGTGTCGCCCATCTTCCCCATTATCCCCTGTGTATTTATAACTGTGTTCTCTGTTTGTCTGTTGCCAGTTCGTTTTGTTCATCAAACCTACCAGCGGTTTTCCTCCTGCTCCTGTCTTGCCTGTTGTTTCTGTTTTCCCCGTTTTTTTCATTTTCTGCCCGCCTTGAGCCTGCCTGATGTCCTGTACCTTTGCCCCACGACTCTGGATTAAGGACCTCTGCCTGAGCTTGCCTGCCGTTCTGTACCTTTGCCCCACTACTCTGGATGTTCGACCCCTGCCTGCCTTGACCTGTCGTTTGCCTGCCCCTGTTGCTGTAATAAAAATTGTTACTTTGACACAGTCTGCATTTGGGTCTTACCTGAAACGTGATAGCATTTGGTGTGACAATGACCAAGCTTTGACAAGACAGCATGAACGGATCTGGGACTAGACTAACCTATTCCCCACAAGGAGCCTGTAATGAAATACCCTGAAATACCCTTGCCCTTGTCACATATAGGTCCTGGCCAGAAGTAGTACACTGAATAGGGAATAAGGTGGCATTAAGGTCCTTCAGACGAGGAGGAGGCCCTGTTAAAACCACTTAGGGATCATTGGGGTGCTAGCGCCCCATTCCCGACACTACCCGGTGAAATGTAAGGTGCCAAATTCAAAATCTAAAAGTTGAATTATTAAACATTCATCAATATACAAGTGTTGCATAGTCATCAAAAGCTCTGATTCTTGGCAATATCACAGCGTTGTCAGATTTCAAAAAGGCTTTACGGCGAAAGCACAACATTTGATTGTTTGAGGATAGCACCTCTCATATTTATGCATTAGCATAAATTCAGAAGCAGCGCGGGTCTCACAAAACCCATATAAGAGCTAAAATAAATCACTTACCTTTCGAAGAACTTCTGCTGAGGGCATCCCAAGTGTCCAAACAAGACATCCAATGGTTCTTTTGTTAGAAAAAGTCATTTATTATATCCATAAATCTCCGTTTGGTTGGCGCGTTATGTTCAGAAAATCCACCGTTGAGTCGCCCGTTGTACAGTGAAGCGTTCAAATTATACCTATCAACTTTGCCCAAACAAATCAAACATCATTTATAATGCATCCTTAGGTATCCTTTTATGAATATTAATGATTATATTTCACTCGGATGATATCCTAAACGATATAAAAGGAAAATAAAGTGGGGCGCGCTCACGGTCTCGTGCCCAGGAAACATTATTGACATCCGAGGTCCCTTCACTATTTCTTCTTCCTTTCAGTTCTGTTCAATACTAAAGCCTCCAAACACTGTCCAGAGACTGTTGACATCTAGTGGAAGCCATAGGTACTGCAAGCTGGGAGCTATTATACATGGATTTCAATAGAAAGCCTATCAAATGGAGGAAAGTCACACAAAAAAAAATCTGGACAGAAATTCTTCGGGTTTTTGCCTGCTATATCAGTTCTGTTATACTCACAGACATTATTTTAACAGTTTTAGAACTGTTATCACTGCTGATGATGCCTAAAGAGTTAAGTAATTTGACTTTCCGTGAGAGAAAGTGACAAGGCTACTCAAATACAACTACAAGTTTAAGGGAGGAGAGCAGGGCTGCGTTCTTCGTCAAGGTCTTTCCAATGGATAGGCTTATGTGTTTGCAGCATAGAGTTTCCCTCAACTGATTCGCCTCATTTGACATGCTGTTTGACCCATTTAATTGTTTGCTACGTTTTTCACCCCTAAACATCCCTTTGTTGTCTAGGATAGACTGGAGGCAAGGCAAGTGGATACATGGTTGGATAACTAGTCTTTTTAACCCTGTTTGGTCCTTATTCAGAGCTATTCACAAGAAGCTGTATGTTGACAGCTGACAAAAACTTGACCCTTTTTCACACATCAAATATCCCTTGTGACCATGTTCCTCCTATTTCATCCTGCCGATGCTATGCTGAATCATGCTGTTTTTAATAGAGGAAACAACCTCTATTGACTAACTTGGAGTAGGCAATAATACTATAATGTATCACAGGTTATTAGTGTGTATTTCCAGTTCAAAGCTTTAAAAAAATATTGATCAGTACTTCCCTAGTGCCCCAAGCTATTTTCGGAAGTATTCCTGATAAATAAGCCTGAGTATTATATCATGAGAGGCAAATTAACTCTCCCAAACTTTACACAAATAGAAAACCAGAGCAGTAATACCCATTTGGGAACATATTTTAAGAAAAATAACTTTATAAAGAGGATATCAGTATGTGACCATGTTGAAACAGAAGGTGACCCCTGTCATTAATTTGCTCCAGGACACAGATACAGAGATGGGATGCTTCCCAAATTGCACCCAATTCCCTATACAGTGCATTATTTTTGACCAGGGCCCATGTCAAACAGGTTGATGTTAACATTTTCATCCTTTGAAGAAACTTTCCCTGTTTTGCAATACTGCTACCACTTACCCAGAAACGTCCCTTCCCATGCAAGATCAGGTTGCTCAACACCTGAGGCGGGGAGAAAGAAGTGCGTCTTTGTCTCCTTTGATGATGTCATGACAATTAGGCCCTTTGCCTTAATCCAATTAGACCATTAAGATTAAACTATTCTCATCACAACATCTACTGACAATGACTTTAAGCTTAACCAACCACATTGGTTGTATCCCAAATGGCACCCTATTCTCTATATCTTGCACAAGTAGTCTACTATAAAGGGAATACAGTATCATTTGGGACAAAATCATTGTCTGTGTGTGGTGTGCTCTACTCTGGGAGGGAATGTAAGTTCAAACCCAAACAGGGATAAAGAGTTAGAATATTCCTTTTTCCACAATGCTGAATATGTCATTAGGAAGCTGTGTAAACAAAGCTGTCAGAAGGGGGCTGTGACTCTGTGGTCATATTGGTCAGCTATGAGCACAGCTCACCAAGATGTCCAAGCTGAACTAACAACTGGGTAAGCGTCCCAAATTGAAAACTATTCCCCACATATTGCACTGCTTTTGAAAAGTAGTACACTATAAAGGGAATAAGGTGCCATTTGAGATGCAGTCCAGGAGAGAAAATCTCATATGTTTCATTGAGGAGGTCCCGGTTGTTTTGATAGATTCAATGGATGATTGTTAGTGTACTGAATGTTTCTGTTTCTAGGAGATCTTAGGATCATTTTACAGCCAGCTGGGAATGTAGAGGTTGTACATGGTCCGATAGTCAAGTAAAAGTTCACCCTTAGGTCACCAGCTAGTTTGTTTTGATCCTTGTTGTTTTGGTCCAACTAGCTGTTTTGGTCAGTCTTGTTTTGTCCTGCTATCTGTTTTGGTCAGGTGTGTTTGGCCCTGCTAGCTGTTTTGGTCAGGCTTGTTTGGTCCAGCCAGCTGTTTTGGTCAGGCTGGTTTGGTCCAGCTATCTGTTTTGGTCATGCTTGTTTGGTCCAGCTATCTGTTTTGGTCAGGCTTGTTTGGTCCAGCTATCTGTTTTGGTCAGGCTTGTTTGGTCCAGCTAGCTGTTTTGGTCAGACTGGTTTGCATGTACTCTACCTGTATGTATGCACTCACTACTGTAAGTCGCTCTGGATAAGAGTGTCTGCTAAATGACAACATTTTTTTAAATGTACCTGTCTAGATATTTGATACCAAGACTAAAGCTATGTATAGACTTTTTTTCATTGTGCATGTATTGTAACAGAATAAGGTGAGTTGAATTTCAGCGTTAGAAGCATCTTGTAATGATACAGACATTTCTTAACTTGAAGTTTATGTGAAATAGGGTTAGAAAGAGTCTAACAAACACAAATGAGTAGCTATACTGGAATATATAGCTCACCAAAAAGTGCAAAGTCATCCTAGCTGGGGCTGGTTCTTGAATTATGCAGTCAGGGAGATTGGGCCTTAATTGAGAACGTACCCTGTCCTGGAAATTTAATTTTCCACAGTTCTCTTCTTCTGCAAGAGCAGTTTAAAAATTGGGGGTTACGGGGTACATTACAGAATATATGGCCAAAACACGCAGTTACATAAACCCTTGACCTACATCTACGATGGCCACTTTAAACGATTCCATTTATATAATGTTTACATATCCTACACTACTCATCTCACATGTATATACTGTACTATATACCATCTACTGCATCTTGCCTATGCCGGTCAGCCATCGCTCATCCATATATTTACATGTACATACTCGTATTCAATCCTTTACACTTGTGTGTATAATGTAGTTGTTGTGAAATTGTTAGATTACTTGTTAGATACTACTGCATGGTCGGAACTAGAAGCACAAGCATTTTGCTACATTCGCATTAACATCTGCTAACCATGTGTATGTGACAAATACAATTTGATTTGTCCCTACGCACACTGTCACTTGTCTTCCTAATACTATACCATTTAAAACAAGAAATAGATTACATTAAGGTATAAGTGGAATATAAAGTACTATGACCAGTTGACCACACAACTCTACATTGACAATCTCCTCCAAACTTGAAATGATGTTTTTCTCCAACAGTGTTGGCCTAATGGTTGCGCAAACACTGTGTTATACTTCTGTCTTAGATCAATATGGAATCTTTGGCCTTAGGGGTTACAGAGGTTAACTAACAGCAACATGTTTTTCTCTTTCACTCTCATGTACAATGACCACTGAATGCCTTTTACTATCATGTCCAATAACCATTGAAATCATTTCTTGGAGCAGTCTGTGTTGCTTTTAGATCTACATGATAATTGTAAGGATTATGGCAAACATCTTGGCCAACATGTTGACACTCATTGGATGCGTCCTAAATGGCACTCTATTGGCAATATAGTGAACTGCTTTTTGAAATAGCCTAACCATAGGGCTCTGGTCAAAAGTAGTGCACTATATTGTCAATAGGGTGCCATTTGGGACACAGTCTCATTGTCTAAAGCACAGAGAACACTATCCTCAAGACATTAGTTGGGGGATAGAAGCATGCCTAACCTATTCATTAAAATGTCTGGTCTTGCATTAACTCTCCATGATACCAACCACCTATTCAAGTTACAGCATGGCAGTTTGGTAGAAGTTTGTGAAACTGCATGGATTTCAACAGATAAAGCGTGGGTTGCCAATTTGAGAGAATTTTGTGTCTTGATGAAATCAAAATGCAATGTTGTGTGTGTATTTATTAGTATGCAGGCATGTTGGCTAGAGAGGCTGTTGATCATTGTGGCCTGAGGGCAGTCTAATCTTGATGTTCACAGGCGACTGCGCATGGAACAGAGACGGAGAACAAAAACGTGGCACTCCCCTACTCCCTGGTTGTGTCCCAACTGGCACAATATTCGCTACATAGTGCACTACCCTATGGGCCCTGGTCAAAATGAATGCACTATATAGGGAATAGGATGCCATTTGGGACGCACCCTGTGTCTCATCAGGACGCCTCTGAGGCGTGAACCATCATCAGTCTCACGTGGAGCAAGGAGGATAGTTGACAACCACAGGAGGTTGGTGGCACCTTAATTGGGGAGGGCAGGCTTGTGGTAATGGCTGGAGTGGAATGAGTGGAATGGTATCAAATACAACAAACACATGGTTTCCATGTGTTTGAGGCCATTCCATTTGTTCCGTTACAGACGTTATTATGAGCCGTCCTCCCCTCAGCAGCCTCCACTGTTGGCAACGCCACAACCACAGAGTGGGAGGAATAGTTATGTAACTGGCTATGACTACAGTTCACTGAAGCTGAAGACACTCTTTGTATCCCAAATGGTACCCTATTACCTATGTAGTGCACTACTTTTAACCAGGCCCCATAGGGTCAAAAGTAGTGCACTATATAAGGAATAGGGTGCTATTTGAGACTAGAAAAGGTCCTCAGCCGAGGTAAACAAAGCTAGTAGAGAGCATTTGAAAATTGAGGGAGGCAAAGTAGATGTCTAGGGAGACGAAAGAGACACAGAGGCAGGGAGAGGAGGAGAGAGACAGAGGCAGGGAGAGGAGGAGAGAGAGAGGCAGGGAGAGGAGCGGAGAGATTGAGGCAGAGAGAGGAGGAGAGAGACAGAGGCAGGGAGAGGAGGAGAGAGACAGAGGCAAGGAGAGGAGGAGAGAGACAGAGGCAGGGAGAGGAGGACGGAGACAGAGGCAAGGAGAGGAGGAGAGAGACAGAGGCAGGGAGAAGAGGAGAGAGACAGAGTCAAAGAGAGGAGGAGAAAAAAGCCTGTGAGGTCAGGTCACTGTCACGTCATGGGAACAAGAGAGTACGTCTTCTTAGATCTAGGATTATTCTCCTTCTCAAAAGGCTACATAGTTGGCCTTTAGCCCACCTTTCGCATCATCCAAGGAGACCAGACGTCATCTTTCCGGTTTGACATAGGGGTGTAATCTTCTTCCTTGTCATTCATAAATGTATATATTTACAGAAGATATTTATAGAAGTCTTATTAACATACTGTAGATTATTATCATATTCAATAAAAATGATCATCTTTGACTTCTGCTGCAAGGTAGCATGTTTCTATGGAACTCTGTCACAGTGTACCTTTCTCCCACGTCTTTTCACAGGGATGCTGTAGTCAAAATGAAGGTACAGTCATGGTGTGAGCATGGTTATGTAAGAGTAGGACTCCATAGGACATTGCACATCAGATGCTGTCTTCACTTGAAGCCAAGCCAGGATATCAAATTAGACAGATTTTATGTAGTTATTCAATTGGAAAGGAATTAGCCGCCAATGTAAATTCTCCCTAAAATTCTCATTTGTTGTTACAGTGTAACAAGGAACTTGGTTTCAGATAAAGACGTGCAATACTATACGTTCTCCAAGACGTTTGATAAATTACGCCATCCAATTCATTTGGTATTGTACGACTGGGTAAGACGTATGATATTATACGTCCTCTAATTCGTATTATATTGTACAACCGCTATTCCATTCATAATGTAACCTACATTACATAAATATCATACTACATGGAGTTCACAGATTTACATACAGAATAATAGGAATTTCCCTGAAACCACATTGATCAGTCAGTCAGTGGTGGTCTGTACTGTTCTGTCTGTCTGTGTTCCTGATTTGATTAGCTCCATCAGGAACAGGAACTGCTGGCGGTGGCTGTCAGTCACACCGGAGTCCTGGTACACACCTGAGCGCTGTGAACTTATGTGTTGTTTTACCTGCCTGCGTCATCTGTTTTCATGGGCTGTGTCCCAGACATGAAGTTTCACTGGAAGTCTGCTGCCTTAGTGCCAGCTCCTCAGGGCAAGCTGGAATTTGCCCAAGAGAGGTTTATCAGCATGTTGCCATCATGTAGAGTGTAGACCTTGGGAAAATGCTGCCACAGCAAGACTTAGCAGCAGGTTTATTCATGTGCTTGAAGTAAATACTTTCTGTATTCAAGCACTACACTATTCAAGTTCTTGACTTTCAGCCTCCCATTGTCATTCGTTCTGCCCCTTTTATTTAACTAGGCTAGTCAGTTAAGAACAAATTCTTATTTACAATGACGGCCTACACAGGCCAAACCCGGACGACACTGGGACAATTGTGATGGGAGTCCCATACGGCGGCGCACAATTGGCCCAGTGTTGGCCGGGTTTGGCCGGAGTTATGCTGTAATCAAAATGAAGGTACAGTCATGGTGTGAGCATGGTTATGTAAGAGTAGGACTCCATAGGACATTGCACATCAGATAGAGTCTTCACTTGAAGACATGCCACGATATCAAATTAGACAGATTTGACAGATCTGACCACAACACTTTCACCCAGTTGTCCTCTGAATCATTCAGATGTTCATTGGCAAACTTCAGACGGGCATGTATATGTGCTTTCTTGAGCAGGGGGACCTTGCGGGCGCTGCAGGATTTCAGTCCTTCACGGCGTAGTGTGTTACCAATTGTTTTGTTTGTGACTATGGTCCCAGCTGCCTTGAGATCTTTGACAAGATCCTCCCGTATAGTTCTGGGCTGATTCCTCACCGTTCTCAAGATCATTGCAACTCCACGAGGTGAGATCTTGCATGGATCCCCAGGCCGAGGGAGATTGACAGTTCTTTTGTGTTTCTTCCATTTGCGAATAATCGCACCAACTGTTGTCACATTCTCACCAAGCTGCTTGGCGATGGTCTTGTAGCCCATTCCAGCCTTGTGTAGGTCTACAATCTTGTCCCTGACATCCTTGGAGAGCTCTTTGGTCTTGGCCATGGTGGAGAGTTTGGAATCTGATTGATTGATTGCTTCTGTGGACAGGTGTCTTTTATACAGGCAACAAGCTGAGATTAGGAGCACTCCCTTTAAGAGTGTGCTCCTAATCTCAGCTCGTTACCTGTATAAAAGACACCTGGGAGCCAGAAATCTTTCTGATTGAGAGGGGNCAATTGTTTTCTTGGTGACTATGGTCCCAGCTGCCTTGAGATCATTGACAAGATCCTCCCGTGTAGTTCTGGGCTGATTCCTCACCGTTCTCATGATCATTGCAACTCCACGAGGTGAGATCTTGCATGGATCCCCAGGCCGAGGGAGATTGACAGTTCTTTTGTGTTTCTTCCATTTGCGAATAATCGCACCAACTGTTGTCACATTCTCACCAAGCTGCTTGGCGATGGTCTTGTAGCCCATTCCAGCCTTGTGTAGGTCTACAATCTTGTCCCTGACATCCTTGGAGAGCTCTTTGGTCTTGGCCATGGTGGAGAGTTTGGAATCTGATTGATTGATTGCTTCTGTGGACAGGTGTCTTTTATACAGGCAACAAGCTGAGATTAGGAGCACTCCCTTTAAGAGTGTGCTCCTAATCTCAGCTCGTTACCTGTATAAAAGACACTTGGGAGCCAGAAATCTTTCTGATTGAGAGGGGGTCAAATACTTATTTCCCTCATTAAAATGCAAATCAATTTATAACATTTTTCACATGCGTTTTTCTGGATTTTGTTGTTGTTATTCTGTCTCTCACTGTTCAAATAAACCTACCATTAAAATTATAGACGGATCATTTCTTTGTCATTTCTTTGTCCCTCACTGTATGACATTAGTGTTTCTTTTACGTAATATGCAATTGTTGTACTGTATGTGTGTCTATAGTTTTGTTCACTGTTGTGTTAGTGTATGTAAGTTCTTATGTCTAAAACGATGTTCCCCCTGCTGCTGTTGGACAAGGTCTCTCTTGAAAAAGAGATTTTATCTCAATGAGAAAAACCTGTATAAATAAAAGTAAAAAAATATTGAAGGGGGAGGTGTAAAATGTTGGATGGGCTGTCTTTAAAATCCACCAGGAAAACAAGTTAAGGGAAATGGAAAAATACTGGAGATCTGAGGTTGTTTTTAGCATTGAGAGAGTGGTGTCAATACTCATCAGTGAAATTATGAACATTTCTGTCTGCAGTTATTACAAAGAGACAGGAAGAGAGACAAACAGACAGTCAACATAGGCCTGATCTCTTTTGTGTCAAAAACTAGACACTATTTCAGTGTGTGTGACACACATAAGCCATTGTATATTTACACACGAAAGAAGGCCTCTGAACAGCTTCTACTCCCAAGCCATAAGACAGTTATTAACAGTTATTCAAATGGATACCCTGACTACTACTAGTCTCATTATTGTGTTACTATTTCATTTGAGCACATTTTTCTTAGTTTTTAACTCTGCATTTTTTGGAAAGAGCTCGTAAATAATCATTTCATGGTACACCTTTTGTATTCGGCGCATGTGACGAATACAATTTCATTTGATTTGAACTCATGGTCGTGTATGTTTAGCCCACATACTCTCTCTATGCAAATAAACCTGCTTGCCTTTATACACATTTTTACATTTACATTTTTGTCATTTAGCAGACGCTCTTATCCAGAGAAACTTACAGGAGCAATTAGGGTTAAGTGCCTTAGCTCAAGGGCACATAAACAGATTTTCCCTTAGTCGGCTCGGGTATTCCAACCAGTGACCTTCTGGTTACTGGCTCAATGCTCTTAACTGCCAGGCTACCTGCCGCCCGAGTGTCCAAAACATTAGGTGAATCCAAATAAAACCTGTTACCTGTTAAATCCATTTCAGTCAAAGTAGATGAAGGAAAGGAGACAGGTTAAAGAAGGATTTTTAAACCTTGAGACAATGGAGAAGAGGATTGTGTATGTGCCATTCAGAAGGTGAATGGGTAAAACAAAAGATTTAAGTGCCTTTGAACAGTAGGTGCCAGGCGCCCCAGTATGAGGGGTGGCAGGTAGCCTAGTGGTTAGAGCGTTGGGCCAGTAACCGAAGGTTGCTGGATTGACTCCCTGAGCTGACAAGGTAAAAATCTGTTGTTCTGCCTCTGAACAAGGCAGTTAACCCACTGTTCCCTGGTAGGCGTCATTGTAAATAACAGTTTGTTCTTAACTGGCTTGCCTAGTTAAATAAAGGTAAAAAAATTAAGTTGAGTGTGTCAAGAACTACGACGCTGTTGGGTTTTTAACGCTCAACAGTTTCCCGTGTGTATCAAGAATGGTCCGCCAAGGACATCCAGCCAACTTGACACAACTGTGGGAAGCATTGGAGTTAACATGGGCCAGTATCCTTGTGGGATGCTTTCGACACCATGCCCTGACAAATTGAGGATGTTCTGAGGGCCAAAGGGGGTGAAACTCAGAATTAGGAAGGTGTTCCTAATGTTTTGTACACTCAGTGTATATGTAAGGCTCACAAAGACCTGAAACAATGTTGAAAACTCATAGGCGTTCAGTTGCAAGGGGAACAGTTACACAAATGCATGAGTTAGAACATTTTGTTCCCATTGAGGGTGAGCAATCTGACACCAGGGGGTTTTACAGAAAAACAGGATGGAAAAAAAAACTGCCTGGAAAAGGGGAGGTACAGGAGAAGGAGAGGAGGAGGAAGAGGTGTAGATGGAGGAGGAAGAGGTGGAGATGGTGGAGGAGGAGGAAGAGGTGGAGATGGTGGAGGAGGAGGAAGACGTGGAGATGGAGGAAGAGGTGGAGATGGTGGAGAAGGAGTAAGAAGAGGTAGAGATGGTGGAGGATGAAGAGGTGGAGATGGTGGAGGAGGAGGAAGAGTTGGAGATGGTGGAAGAGGAGGAAGAGGGGGAGATGGTGGTGGAAGAGGAGGAAGGGGGGAGATGGTGGTGGAGGAAGAGGGGGAGATGGTGGGGGAGGAGGAAGACGTGGAGATGGTGGAGGAGGAAGAAGAGGTGGAGATGGAGGAAGAGGTGGAGATGGTGGAGGAAGAGGAAGAGGTGGAGATGGTGGAGGAGCAGAAGCAGAAGAAGTACAACCTGTCAACTTTCACCATCCACAGGGAGTGAAATAGATGATGTTACGTAACCATGTTTACAACCTCCAGTGGCAGCAGCAGCCGTTTAAAGGAGAGTAGGGCAGCCTGTATGGCAGACATTAGACATCCCTACTAGCATTATCACCACAGATTAGATTTACTGTAAAGAAGAAAGAGAGAGACTATTTGTTTCTTTCATCAATATTTGTTGCTTACCCAAATATTTAAATTTAGGCTTAACTGAAAACAACATAAGGCCTTTCACGACCTGTTTTTAATGACCTCCTAGTGTCTTCCTTCCAAGACCTCTGAACTCTAACCTGTAACATAAGAAGTTTCCCTGAGCCTGTAAATTCTAAACAGAGTGTGACTGTGCAAAACCCAGACTTCTCATAAAAACACCAGCCTATAGAGACCAAATGATGAGAAACCATTGGTGATTTAATAAACAGCTGAACCAGCATTATCATATTTGGGTTGGGATGAACCATCCGGCCGTATTCTGTTACAGAATGGGTTGCATACAGAATATGTTTGGATACCGGTATGTTACTCATAAGTTACAAAATATAAAGTATGATGCACTGACATCAACGTGATGTAACATGGGTGTGTAATACAGGAGGTTGGTGGTGGCCCGTTAATTGGGTGGACGTGCTCGTGGTAATGGCTAGAGCGGAATTAGTGGAATGGTATCATATACACTACATGACCAAAAGTATGTGGACACCTGCTTGTCTAACATTCCAAAATCATGGGCATTAATATGGATGTGGTCTCCCCTTTGTTTCTAAAACAGCCTCCACTCTTCTGGGAAGGCATTCCACTAGATGTTGGAACATTGCTGCACGGACTTGCTTCTATTCAGCCCCAAGAGGATTAGTGAGGTCGGGCACTGATTATGGGAGATTAGGCCTGGCTCGCATTCCAATTCATCCCAAAGGTGTTCGACAGGGTTGAGGTCAGGGGTCTGTGCAGGCAAGTCATGTTCATCCACACCGATCTCGACAAACCATTTCTGTATGGACTTCAATTTGTGCACAGGGGCATTTTCATGCTGAAACAGGAAAGGGCCTTCCCCAAACTGTTGCCACAAAGTTAAGCAGTATCCCTCTAGGCTGAGTAAAGTCATATTTATCAGATAGGGAGCAAGTAGTAGAGGCCAATGGTTCACTGTCTCAGGCAAAACCAATGAGTTGTGGCGTTCCGCAGGGGAGCGTGCTTGGGCTTTTATTTTTTACTGTATATAAACGATATGAAAGATGCTTGTTCTTTTCCTTTTTGTGGGTTATTCTACACTTCTGGTGTCTCACGAAAGTAAAACTATGTTGCAGAGCATACTTATCTCTGCACTTACAGTTGAAGTCGGAAGTTTACATACACTTAGGTTGGAGTCCTTAAAACTCATTTTTCAACCACTCCACAAATTTCTTGTTAACAAACTATAGTTTTGGCAAGTTGGTTAGGACATCTACTTTGTGCATCTACTTTTCCAACAATTGTTTACAGACAGATTATTTCACTTATAATTCACTGTATCACAATTCCAGTGGGTCAGAAGTTTACAAACACTAAGTTGACTGTGCCTTTAAACAGCTTGGAAAATTCCAGAAAATTATGTCATGGCTTTAAAAGTTTCTGATAGGCTAATTGACATAATTTGAGTCAATTGGAGGTGTACCTGTGGGTGTATTTCAAGGCATACCTTCAAACTTTGCTTGACATCATGGGAAAATCAAAAGAAATCAGCCAAGGCCTCAGAAAAAAAATTGTAGACCTCCACAAGACTGGTTCATCCTTGGGAGCGATTTCCAAACGCCTGAAGGTACCACGTTCATCTGCACAAACAATAGTATGCAAGTATAAACACCATGGGACCACTCAGCCGTCATACCGCTCAGGAAGGAGACACGTTCTGTCTCCTAAAGATGAACGTACTTTGGTGCAAAAAGTGCAAGTCAATCCCAGAACAACAGCAAAGGACTTTGTGCAGATGCTGGAGGAAACGGGTACAAAAGTATCTGTATCCACAGTAAAACAAGTTCTATATCGACATAACCTGAAAGGCCGCTCAGCAAGGAAGAAGCCACATCTCCAAAACCGCCATAAAAAAAAGCCAGACTACAGTTTGCAACTGCACATGGGGACAAAGATTGTACTTTTTGGAGAAATGAAAAAGAGAACTGAAAAAGTGTGTGGGAGCAAAGAGGCCTACAAACCTGACTCAGTTACACCAGCTCTGTCAGGAGGAATGGGCCAAAATTCACCCAACTTATTGTGGGAAGCTTGTGGAAGGCTACCCAAAACGTTTGACCCAAGTTAAACAATTTAAAGGCAATGCTTCCAAATACTATTTGAGTGTATGTCAACTTCTGACCCACTGGGAATGTGATGAAAGAAATAAAAGCTGAAATAAATCATTCTCTCTACTATTATTCTGACATTTCACATTCTTAAAATAAAATGGTGATCCTAACTGACCTAAGACAGGGAATCTTTACTAGGATTAAATGTCAAGAATTGTGAAAAACTGAGTTTAAATGTTTTTGGCTAAGGTGTATGTAAACTTCCAACTTCAACTGTAGGTAAAACTGAGGCAATTATTTTTGGATCCAGACCTAACTTGAGTAGGTCCTCTGAAATCAGAGTGGAGTTAGGTGGTGAGGTGCTGACTACTAAAACCTCTGTTAGCTACCTGGGATGCATCCTTGATGGAAGCTTGCGAGGTGTGAGCATGGCCACTCAAGTGCTAGGGAAGGTTAATGACAGGACTACGCTTTTGTCTAGAAAGTCCAAGCTGCTTGATTAGGACTCCATGAAAGTGCTAGACAATAGCCACATTCAATGCCATTTTGACTACCCTAGTACTTCCTGGTTTGGGGGCTTATCTAAGCTTATGAAGGGAAGCTCCAGAAAGCCCAGAAAAAGCTGATCAGGGTAGAATGTGAGTCAACGTACTCACATAGGCAGGAGCTGCTTTCAGAAACTCAACTTGCTGCCTGTTGAGGCTAGGGTATCCCAGATTAGAATGGGTTTGGTTTACAGGAGTATTTATGGTTCTGCGCCCAGATATCTAACTGATTACTTTCCCCGTGTTAGGGATGCACACAATCACAGCACCAGATCAGGTGTTGATAAGGTGCTCTTATACAGGTTCAGGAGTAATGCTGGGAAATGTACCTTCTTGTATACTGGAGCCTCAGAGTGGAATGAGTTGCCTCTGCCCATAAAAACGAGATCCTCTCTGGGCAGCTTTAAAAATAAAGTAAAAAACGGTTTGATGTTTTCTTTTCCCATATGAATGACCCCTATGATGTAACTGAAATGATGAGGTAGATGTTCTTCCTCTTTGTTTTTTGTTTTATTATCTCGCTGTCATACTGTGTTCAACCGTATTCGATCTTGCCTAGCCATCTTGTTTCAAGACGACCACAATGGAAATAAGTCCCAGACTTTATTGTGTGTTATCCACAATGATTTAACTCATTTGCATGTATGGCTTTTTCAAGTTTTATGTGTGCTTGTTTTTTTCAAATGGTCAAATTAATAAACTAAACTAAGTTGGAAGCACATAATCATATAGACTGTCATTGTATGTTGTAGCGTTAACATTTCCCTTCATTGGAACTAAGTGGCCTAGCCCGAACCATGGAACACAGCCCCAGACCATTATTCCTGGTCCACCAAACTTTACAGTTGGCACTTTGCATTGGGGCAGGTAGCGTTCTCCAGGCATCTGCCAAACCCAGATTTTTTCCGTCGGACTGCCAGATGGTGAAGTGTGATTCACCACTCCAGATAACGCGTTTCCACTGCTCCAGAGTCCAATGACGGCGAGCTTTACACCACTCCAGACGACTCTTGGCATTGCGCATGGTGATCTTAGGCTTGTGTGCGGCTGCTCGGCCATGGAAACCCATTTCATGAAGCTCTCTAAGGAACAGTTATTGTACTGACGTTGCTTCCAGAGGCAGTTTGGAACTCGGTAATGAGTGTTGCAACCGAGGAAAGACAATTTTTACGCACTATGCGCTTCAGCACTCAGCGGTCCCATTCTGTGAGCTTGTGTGGCCTACCACATCGGGGCTGAGCCATTGTTGCTCCTAGACGTTTCCACTTCAAAATAACAGCACTTACAGTTGACCGGGGCAGCTCTAGCAGAGCAGAAATGTAAAGAACTGACTTGTTGGAAAGGTGGCATCCTATATTGAAAGTCACTGAGCTCTTCAGTAAGGCCATTCTACTGCCAAAGTTTGTCTATGGAGATGGCATGGCTGTGTGCTCGATTTTATACGCCTGTCAGTAACAGGTGTGGCTGAAATGGCCTAATCCACTACTTTGAAGGGGTGTCCACATAATTTTGTATATATAGTGCACATTGATGCCATTCAATGAGCTCCGTTCCAGACATTATTATGAGCCGTCCTCCCCTCAGTAGCCTCCTATGGTGTGTATACATCAGTGTGTTGCTACTGTACATTTCCAGTTGTGTCACCCTGTAATCAAAGGGGCGGGGCTCTAACACCCATTGTTAGAATGCCAAGTAACTACTGACTCTATCAAGTTAGATGTCTGCAAAGATTGTCTATTATATTGACAAGATAGTTGATTTACCCCTCTAACAATGGAAATACATGTCCTCAAATATGGAAGGTAAGCAGGAGGAGGTGAGATCAGGTAGGACCATCCTATCCAATGAGAGGGCAGATACTTGTGTGAACAACAGGCCATAGATAAAGATAGAGACCTTGGCCCGGTTGCATAAAACATTAAGGTGAATTTCTCCCTTAAATTAAGTGACAAAGTTAAGGGTGCCCATGAGGTCCCTTAAGTGCTTCATTCAGTATGGATATCAATGTAAAGAGCATTTATGAAGGTGAATGTTGCTTTACTCTGCCCTGGTTGCAAAAGGAAAACATCAACCAGCTAGCTAGCTAAATAGCAATACTAACTGCTACTTACAGTGCCTTCAGAAAGTATTCATACCCCTTGACTTAATTCCACATTTGTTGTGTTAAAAAAGGATTACCAATACCCTATAATGACAAAGGGAAAACATATTTTCACAAATTTTAGCAAATTTATTGAAATTGAAATACAGAAATATCTCATTCACATACTGTGAGTATTCACAACCCCGAGTCAATACTTTGTAGAAGCACCTTTGGCAGCGATTACAGATGACAGTTTTTCCACACCTAGATTGTGCAACATTTGCCCATTATTCTTTTCAAAATACTTCAAGCTCTGTCAAATTGGCTGTTGATCATTGCTAGACAACCATTTTCAGGTCTTGCCATAGTTTTTCAAGTAGATTTAAGTCAAAACTGTAACTCTGCCACTCAGGAACATTTACTGTCTTCTTGGTAAGCAACTCCAGTGTATATTTGGTCTTGTGTTGTTGTCCTGCTGAAAGGTGAATTCATCTCCCAGTGTCTGGTGGAAAGCAGGATGAACCAGGTTTTCCTCTAGAATTTTGCATGTGCTTAGCTCCATTCCGTTTCTGTTTTATCCTGAAAAACTCCCCAGTCCTTAACGGTTACAAGCATACCCATAACATGATGCAGCCACCACGATGCTTGAAAATATGGAGAGTGGTACTCAGTAATGTGTTATTGGATTTGCCCCAAACATAACACTTTGTATTCAGGACAAAAAGTTAATTGTTTTACCACATTTTTTGCAGTATTACTGTGCCTTGTTGCAAACAGGATGCATGTTTTGGAATATGTTTATTCTGTACAGGCTTCCTTCTTTTCCCTCTGTCAATTAGGTTAGTATTGTGGAGTAACTACAATGTTGTTGATCCATCCTCGATGTTCTCCTATAACAGCCGTTCAACATTCAACTCTGAAACTGTTTTAAAGTCACCATTGGTGAAATTCCTGAGCGGTTTCCTTCCTCTTTGTCAACTGAGTTAAGAAGGATGCCTGTATCTTTGTAGTGACTGGGTGTATTGATAAACCATCCCAAGTGTAATTAATAACTTCACCATTCTCAAAGGGATATTCAATGTCTGCTTTTTTAAATTTTTACCCATCTACCAATAGGTGCTCTTCTTTGTGAGGCATTGGAAAACCTCCCTGGTCTTTGTGGTTAAATCTGTGTTTGAAATTCCCTGCTCAACTGAGGGACCTTACAGATAATTGAATGTGATCATCCTTGAGATGTTTCTACAACTTGATTGGAGTCCACATGTGGTAAATTCAATTGATTGTACATTATTTGGAAAGGCACACACCTGTCTATACAAGGTCCCACAGTTGACAGTGCATGTCAGAGCAAAAACCAAGCCATGAGGTCAAAGACAGGATTGTGTCGAGGCACAGATCTGGGGAAAAAAATGTCTGCAGCATTGAAAGTCCCCAAAAACACAGTGGCCATCATTCTTAAATGGAAGAAGTTTGGAACCACCAAGACTCTTCCTACAGCTGGCCGCCCGGCCAAATTGAGCAATTGGGGGAGGAGGGCCTTGGTCAGGGAGGTGACCAAGAACCCGATGGCCACTCTGACAGAGCTCCAGAGTTCCTCTGTGGAGATGGGAGAACCTTCCAGAAGGACAACCATCTCTGCAGCACTCCACCAATCAGGCCTTTATGGTAGAGTGGCCAGACAGAAGCCACTCCTCAGTAAAAGGCACATGACAGCCCGCTTGGAGTTTACCAACAGGCACCTAAAGGACTCTCAGACCATGAGAAACAAGATTCTCTGGTCTGATGAAACCAAGATTTAACTTTTGGGCCTGAATGCGAAGCGTCACATCTGTTGGAAACCAGGCACCGCTCATCACCTGGAAGCATCATGCTGTGGGGATGTTTTTCAGCAGCAGGGACTGGGAGACTAGTCAGGATCGAGGGAAAGATGAACGGAGCAGAGTACAGAGAGATCCTTGATGAAAACCTGCTCCAGAGCGCTCAGGACCTCAGACTTTGGTGAAGGTTCACCTTCCAACAGGACAATGCAGGAGTAGTTCTGGACATGTCCCATGTCCCGGCAGAGCCCGGAATTGAACCCGATCAAGAGACCTGAAAATAGCTGTGCAGCGACGCTCCCCATCCAACATGACAGAGCTTGAGAGGATCTGCAGAGAAGAATGGGAGAAACACCCCAAATACAGGTGTGCCAAGCTTGTAGCGTCATACCCAAGAAGACTCAATGCTGTAATCGCTGCCAAAGGTGCTTCAACAAAGTACTGAGTAAAGGGTCTGAATACTTATGTAAATGTTTTTATTATTATTTTTTTTATACATTTGCTAACATTTCTAAAAAACAGTTTTTGCTTTGTCATTATGGGGTTTTGTGTGTAGATTGATGAGGGGGAAAAAATGATTTAATCCATTATAGAATAAGGCTGTAACGTAACAAAATGTGAAAAAAGTCAAGGGGTCTGATATTTTCCAAATGCACTGTAGTTAGGGGTAAAGTGACTAGGAAAGGAAAACATATTTAAGCTACACAGTCTGCAATCACCATTTTGCCCAGACTTGTAACCCACGCTGTAATTTAATAGGTCACGTACAATGTGGGACATGGACATAACATTGAACATTTAAATGTTGCATTTAAAAAATGTCACCTCTCCAGCTGACGGGACTCCCCCATGGGGTCTGGGCGTGTGCTCCATCATTGAGCCAGCCAGCATGGATAGTTGCAGACTGGCAGCTTCTTCAGCTGATGGGACCCCCCCATGGGTTCTAGGCGTGCGCACCATCATTTAGCCAGCCAGCATGGATAGTTACAGACTGGCAATAGTATCTACGATGCACTGAATAAGCTCCAATAAACTGGACAGGAGCAACAGCTAGGCTATACTTGGCTTCAAGTTAAACACTGTGAAGGAAACCAAAACAGGGTTTAGCCTGATTAATTACGTAGAATACAGGAGCGCACTACACTTCCCAGTGTGCTCTGTTTACAACCACTGATACAGCTTTTAGTTTATTCATTTGCATGTCAAAGATCACGTTACAACGTGTAGCGTTCTCTATTTACAAAAGCACAGGGAGAGGGCTAGCATTCCTAGAAACTCCACTGTCTTATCTGCTTCCCCAAATTCCCCCTCACTACGCAGCAGTGAACGACAACCTCCCCCGTTAAGGTGTCTGTCACCTGTCCCTGCACGCAGCTCGCTCTGCATGCGCTCTGCTCATGGCGGCTCTGTGTCTGTGAATGTCCATAGCAACAGCTCCGCTTGGGTTGCTCTGCTCAGTGAAGAGACATGAGAGAGTAGTTACATGTAGCTATTAGCTATATTTCGCCACTCTAAACTCAGACAAAACTCAAGGAACATTACTATTTTCTGTGAAATAATTTCTTCTGTCTTATATTTGACGGTTGAAGGACTTCTGACACCATGATGTGATCTTAGTCAGATATGACTGTACTGCACAGCAGAGCACGAGCAAATGGCTCAGCTTCAAAATGTTAGTGATCAATTTAGTGATACCCGAACCCTGCCCGTACCCTAGTTATTGATAAAAAAATACAGACCCTACCCGGCCCTAACCTACAGTTTAATTTCGGGGCCCGTCGGGCTCGGGTCGGGAAGTAGAGCTCTAGCTCTCGGCCCTGCCTTATATCAGTTTCTAAGAGTCCCGGGCAGAGTTTTGCAAGCAGGAGCAGGCAATTAAGTTCATGATTTGGCCACAGCTTCACCACAATAGTGTCTATCTCCATTTGAAAGTAGTCAATTTTGTTCTTCTTCATTGCCTGAGTAAGAAATAAGAAAAAGATGGTGGTACCTTTCCCTTTCAGATACAGTACCTGGAATATTTGTTGTGTTCTTATTTCAAGCGTGATGAAAACACAGCTTTCTCAGACCACTGCTGAAATGTTCACTATGGGGGTCCTGAGTAAGGTGGTCGGTGGTGGTGTCCCCTATAGCGTTATAGCTGTCCCTTGATCTCTCCCAAACCACCACGACATGTGTCTGCTTTTACAGCTGCTGTCGTTTCCCAACACTCACTATCTCAGTGTGTGTGTGTGTGTGTGTGGCCGTGCCATGGTCATTTTCACATGTCCCCAAACAGACTGCTCTAGGAGAGATTGGGACTGGGGGATTGTTCACAAACAACACCAGACCAGTCTGTTGTCAACAACATGGTCAGTGGTGGCTGGAGGGCTCTTTAGTTGCCCACTAAAAGTAGCGCAATAGTAGTGCACTATATAGGAAATAGGGTACCATTCGGGACACAAGCTATGGCACAGTCATAGTGAAGCCTTTTCTCCTCCATACAATTACAGACCCAGACTAATGATGGGGCCTCTTTTGTGTTAAAATCATGTGACTTTAATTTGAACCCAGTAGATCTTGTTTACTGTCGCATTATAAGGGGAAAGGGGTACCTAGTCAGTTGCACAACTGAATGCAATCAACTGAAATGTGTCGTCCGCATTTAACCATCTTAATCAGAGGTCCACGTCATCAGCGCCCAGGGAGCAGTTGTTGTTGGGGGTTAACTACCTTGGGCAGAATGGCAGATTTTTCCACCTTGCCGGCTCAGGGATTTGAACCAGCGACCTTTCGGTTACTGGCCCAACACTCTTAACCGCTAGGCTTCCTACTGCCCACTGAGTACAAAAGACACTATATTGTTGTTGTTGTTTTTGAACGTCAAATATATGGTCCATCAATCTGGAGGTCTTTGTTTAGAAGGGGGCGTAAAGAGGCTATACGTTAGAGGAGGATGATGGAGGCTATACGTTGGAGGGGGATGCAGGCTATACGTTAGAGGAGGGGGATGCAGGCTATATGTTAGAGGAGGGGGATGCAGGCTATA